>JAQFYT010000597.1:0-22984 GCA_034694925.1 Ceratophysella denticulata
TAAAATATTGTCTTATAATATATTTCAAGTTCCCTTCTCGGCATTCTCTTCTTTCTCTCCTCCTCCCTGTACTTTGTCCCCTCTTTCTCTCTTTTCGTTTTTATCTTTCTCTTCTCCTCGCTTTCCAATTTCTCCCCATTTTCCTTCCCTTTTTCCTTTTCTTCTTTCTACTCCCTTTTCATCCTCTTCCTTTCCTCATTTTCTTCTTTCTACTCCCTTTTCATCCTCTTCCTTTCCTCCTTTTCTTCTTTCTCCTTCCTTTTCATCCTCTTCCTTTCCTCCTTTGCTTCTTTCTCCTTCCTTTTCATCCTCTTCATTTCCTCCTTCTCTTTCCTTTTCATCCTCTCCCTTTCCTCCTTTTCTTCTTTCTCCTTCCTTTTCATCCTCTTTCTTTCCTCCTTTTCTTCTTTCTCCTTCCTTTTCATCATCTTCCTTTTCTCCTTCTCCTTCCTTTTCATCCTCTCCCTTTCCTCCTTTTCTTCTTTCTCTTTTCTTTTCATTCTCTTCCTTTCCTCCTTTTCTTCTTTCTCTTTTCTTTTCATCCTCTTTCTTTCCTCCTTTTCTTCCTTCTCATCCTCTTCCTTTCCTCCTTTCTCTTTTCTTTTCACCCTCTTTCTTTCCTTCCTGTTTTTCTTTGCTTTCCTTTTCTCTTTTTCTTCTTTCTTCGACACTTTTTGTTTCTCCGAACCTGACTCAGATGTTCGGGAAAATCCTCCATCCCTGCATTGGACCAACCAGTTTTTGACCATGGTTTGGCTGCATTCGGCGCGGGCCAAACGCCGCTTATACGATTCCCTCCCGTTCGGATTCTTCCCGTTTTCTCCTCGTCTGGAATTTGTCGAAACATTAGCTGGGACCAACCTCCCCTGGTGGTCAGGTAGAATCTACCGGGAAATTAAGATAAAATGTTATAGAATTCGTCAACAAAGGGCACAATTAAGTTGTTTGGAAAGAGAAATTATTTGATTTGAATGAGCTGTAGCATAGAGTTGGAATACTAAAACCTTAGTTATCATCGGTTACAAAATCAGCGGCGTTGGTATTTCACCTGGTCTGTCAGAGGTATTCAGTTAATCTCAGGCATAATTACACTGTGAAGTAAATTAGTAAAAACTACTGTATAGTGTTTCAGATTCGTAATGTGTTTTAAAAGCTGAACTTCCGGTTCTCGCAAACCACACTGAAGGAAGAGTTGTGTACAGTATACATAATAAATTGCATTATCTGTATATAACACCTACATTCGCTCTACATAGTATTATACGATAATGTTAAATTTATTCATGGTGAATGTCGGCAGGATGATGATTTCTTTATTCTCTGCGGTCTCCAAAGTAAAGTGCAGACTAATGCATGCATGATACGAGCATTTTGAGCTAATCGAATCGACACATCGTATCTAGCAGCAGCGTCTAGCAAATATTATGCATCTCCCCCTGAGAAACAATTTTACAGAAACAAAAATAAAACCATAGAAAATTATTTAGTATGCATACCTAGTTTATTCTCTTGTGAAGCATGAATAATAGAAATGCTCTGAATTGGAGTACTTATATAGCTTATGCACTATACAATACAATTTCACCATGAACTTCTCAAGATAAAGATTGACTTTATGATTTTTTCCGTGCGAAAAGCTTTCACGGTGAATTAACACAGCTCCATTATCCAAGCCCAAGGAAAATACAAAAGGACATTTATAAACAGTATTACGTAGTGCACTTTAAGTGAAAAAAATTGAGCCAAGCCAAGACCTCATCATTATTGGTAGCACATTGAATAGGGACGGCATTTCAGTGTGATGTTGTTGTAATAGTAATAACGGTGTGAACTTTGTTTGTGGCTTTAATGGTTTGCCACGAAGCAGAAAAAATCAACGATTATATTATGTGGACTGCTTTAATGCAACTTCCGAAATAAATTCTTTCACTTTTGGGCTTTCCATGACCAATTTGCAGAGAGACGCTCTTTTAGTATGTAGATAATTTTTCCTGCCCTTCCAACACCAACGCTAAAGTGGAAACTGTTTCAATTCAATAGGAATATTGCTTACTCAGTGGATGGGTCAAAAGAAATATGATAGAAACCGCCTCAGTCTCACTAAATGCTTGCAATTCAGCTTATATGTTGCAGTTAAAGTACCAAGTTTTTTACCAATAAATTCGAGCATACCTGACTGTCAGCATTCAGTGAATATAAATTCAATGAATATATGTATAACGTAGGTATGTCATTTATAGACACAATCTGTCCAAATACTTTGCTTAGTAAGTGTTTCAAACGTAATTGTGCCTATTCCTATCCCAAATCCCAACACGTCGTTGAGACCAGGATTCATTGAAATGCACTAATTGGGTCCCAATTGGATTCTATATTACCAAGTAAAGCATTTGGAAAATGGAAGGGAACAACATAACATAACTGTCCTCACTTACTTCATGCCAGAGCTCTGGATAGAGAGTGGCACATCGATTTAAAAGCTGTTGCAAGTCGTCAAACTTCATATTCTTCACCGGAAACTCATTATTGGCTCTGGCGGGAGCACAAGTATTGGAGTCAAAGGCATTCATTGCATCCGGATCCGATTTAACTGCCTATAAAGTATGTGAACAAATATTCTAGGTTTTATTTATGGATTCTGAATTCTGATTGTCTCAGTCTGAGTATTTCTGACTGAATGAAGGGTAAATAATTAATTAATACTAATAATAATTAATTAATACATTTTATATACTCGTCCATATTGCCGGTCTTCACTACACTCGTTTATGCGGTTTATTCCTGGTGTGTGTGTGTGAACAGATTTTTTTTACGCGTGGCAAGAAATATCCCCTCATACTCGGGTGGGACGCTAGGTGGGACGGTGGGACGCTAGGTGGGACGGTGGGACGTTTTACTCAACAGGCCACTATCTGCTATCCCGACTCCAACCGCCATATTAGCAAGAACAAGGTAGCGTACAACTCGGACTTCATCGTCGATCATATTGACAGCTTATCGGACTAATTTTGTGTGCTGCTTCTTTTCAACATGAAAATTTAAAAGTTCAAACTGGATTATTGACTTACCTAAGCACTATTGGTCAAGAGAAGAGGTCAGAGGTTAGTTCTTCGATAGAGTTGAGAGTCCATTCACTGTTAGGTTGGGTTAGAGGAATACCGTTTTCCGGGAAATCTTCCTGTTACTGTTATGTTGGCTTTACATAATAGATGATACTAGAGTAAAAATTTGAATACATTCAACATTTGATTTTCGAATATGTTGGTATGTACGTATTTCAATGTTGAATGTAGTCTGGGGATAATAGAAACACAATGATGTATTTAAAAAAAATGTTTTCGTTTGAGTAAAACTTCTACGCGGGTCGTCTGTTCGAGTTCGAGTTCAGACGTCTGTCTCTCGTCATCGCGGCGCCGATAACCCGTTCCAGAGTTTTGCGAACAATAAGCATATTAGTATATAAATTATAGAATTAACGCCTTCAGATATACCGTACGAATTGTAACTTGTAACAAACCCTTATTGATGATGGCGCAAATGGCCCTTAATGGGTCTTGTGGAGTCATAGGTCAAATGAGGAAATAAACTGTCCTTATTTATTTACGTTCTGCTAGAATTAAAACTTAAATATTTATTTGCCCAAGAGATACGTTGCAGTTAAATATAGGTTAGCAATTAACATTACATAAGCTCAAACCAATACTTATTCCATTAGCGTTAAGCTTCCATTGCGTTACGTACATATGAAGAGTGAGGGTAGGGTAACTCAGCTACTTTGGCCACAAGGCGGGCCCATTGCAGACTGCTCCTATATACATAATCATAGGTACCTAGATGTTGGTAGTTGGATGCCCAAATGGGCTTGTTTCCATGTCATAACCATGATATAGATACACACATAATCTAACCGTTGTATTTTTATTGTATTAATCATGATGACGAAAGATGACATGACAGTTCGAATTGAACTCGACAACAAATCAAAATAATTTCGCTTCTGCCTTTACCTCAATGTATGTACCTATGTGATGTGTAGAAATCCTGAAAAGGTGAGTAATTCGTCTCGCAGTTCCGTCATTTAGTTGACCCATGGAGACGAAGAATGGAGAAAGGAGTTTCAATTTTTGGAAAAACTACCAAATCATCTCAATTTACTAACATCAGCAATTATTTTCATTTCTTTCTCACAGCCCATGATTGGTTTCTCTAATCGTTTCTACTTAATTTCATTCCAAAGATCAAACGCCCCGAGTCTTCTTGGCTGGTGTCTATTCTCAGCAGGAAAGTTTGATTCTTTTAAATACCCGAGATTAGCATTTACTTCCGTACCGTAACTGGTTCACACTGTCCTGATCAATACGAATATTTTATGCAAAGATATTCACAGCACATGCATTAATTTGGCTGTATTTTGGAGCACTTTTTTAAGTGTACTTAAGACGCCTTATGACCGTACGATGTGTGTTTTCAAATTGCCACCCCCAATTTGAGCTTGAGCGTTGCATCCGATAGAAATTGTTTTTCGACAGCAATATTTCTATTTAATTACACACGAGTAATAAGCAGCGGCAAGTGTCATTGTATGATTCCGCTTTAATCCGAAAAATGTATTTAAATGTTATAGTCAAACCAAAAAATCTGAGTCTAAAAGACGACTAAGAATTGATTTATTGGTCGGATCAAAGTACTAAATAAAAAGAAAAACACGAGTTTGAAACGAAAAAGGTATAAATCCTCCAGAAATCCCCCAACATGACTGTTTTAATCTCAAGTTCCAAGCATGAAGAAATGTCTTCCAGGCAAACTTTCATTCGAGAAGCCTACAGCAGTTATCTAGGAAAAAAAGTCCATTTATTCTTCTAGTAATACTTTGTTATTTTCTCGTAAGTTTTCACCCCATTTCTACAAATGCAGGAAGTTTTGACAGATGAATAAAATATTCAGTTTCCAAACAAAATTCTGATTTCACGCTAGTCTGAACAAAAAGTGAACGAAATGAAAATCCGTTTTATTTATTTCCCTTGAAACTTGGAATGGACCAATAATTTATGGTGACTTCGGCAGCTCAGAACCGGAAAATGCCTACGTGATGGTCCCATATTAAGAACACCGAAATATAAAATACGCAGACCACCTAAAGGCCGAAGCGAGAGAAATTGACCAAAGTTAACCACGGTTGCCGGTACAAAACAAGTTTGCTGACGTTTACTATCCAATGGCTTTTGGTCGAACTTAGAGTTTGGTAAAACCGGAATCGCATAAGTCCTTGTTGGACTAAAATACCCTGTTCGTAGCTCACCCTTTACCATATTTTAATTCCGTGTTTCTTGTCCCAAAAACCGGGTTAATGAGTGTCTATCCCAGCATTTTTTGAGACAGAAAACCCTGAGCTGAGCATGTTCAAATTCGTAATAATAGGATAGATGAATGTTTACCGGGACCGCGGCTCGCCTGTCATAATACTCTCTCCCTATTATTATGAATGTCCCTCGGATTCGAAGTCCTGAGGGAGTTCCAGGAAAACATTAGCATTAACATTTGATAATATGATTTTTGCGTGGAAGAGCAAGCAGACGAGCATGACATCCACGTAATCGAGTCCATAAATAACCTCTGATATAATAATATTAGTAGAGAGTTGTACATATATTCGAAGTTCCAATCCAATTCCCTTTTATTCGGCATTATGTCTATGCTTATATTCAGAATCTGAGCGGAATAGGAAATGAATGGGATAGATAATATTTATACAGTAAGTAGACAGAGACAACTTTCACCTTTCGTATACAAGAAGGGCGAAGGGAATCACAATAATGCTCTATTCAAGAACAATAAGACAGGCACGAGTTCTTTTGAGACTCCGACTGGCGAGCATGGATAATTTATGAATGACTGGATTTCGAATTGGAATCTATTTATTCCGTTTCGACGAGACAGCCTGGCTAGCTTGTCCGAGTGCTTTCGCGTTTGGCGTGCCATTGATTCTGATTCTGACATTAGCTACAGGGTGTCTCAGGTTACCGGAGGAGTGTGTGTCGTTCGTTCACAGGATTTTGTGACAAAACATAGCTCCAAAAATATGACTGACAAGATTTGTTCCTCGTAAGCATATTTTCGTGCTTGCTATGTTTTGTCGCAGCAATGTTTTCAATGTTTCTTGGCAACACCAACACGTGAGCAGTTCGAGTGGTCGAAACATGTGTAATTGAATATATTCGCTTTAATACGCGATACAAATTGGCATTATATGTACTACACATATACTGGATACTAGATTCCGAGTATTAATTGTTTTTCAAACCACGCCTTAGCAGAAAATCCCCAGCCACGGCTCTTAATTGAATTATTACGCTATATTTTATGCGTAACACAACAAAAACACGTAATATTAGGTTTCTAAAAAGTGTAACGTAACAATAGAATGACAATTAAAATGCGATTGACCCTGAGTTGAGCTGAGTTGTATATTGAATTCATTTCTGACACACCCTGTATACGTCGGTACGTTGAGATATGTTGTAGGACATTCAAGCAAAATGAAATAATTCGAAGCGTATGTTCTATGCTCTCACAGTCGTCGGAATCATAAATCATTGGATTGGATTGGAATGACTTTGACACGGGATTCAATATGTGCGTTTACCATGGCATATGATGGCATGGCATGCCAAGGGAACTCAATCTACCGGATGGGCTTGAGCTCAGGTGTGTACAAGCTTATAATGCCTGGCCCTACTAATTGTCAGGTGACATTTCTATCTTTGGTGAGAGGGGAACAGCTTTGGATTGTATGTCTGAACGAACATGTTTATTTCATTAGACACTTCTGACAAAACAGCGTAAAATGATAAATTGTACCTACGAAATATTTTATTAGACCGTCGTTTCGTAATTGATTTATGGTGACCAAAATACAAGCAAAAATACAACCGTAAGTAGCACATGCAATGCTATGCGCGTAAAAAAGCCGGCGCGTCATGATCAGTTTATATCTGGACCGTTAAGTGCCTGCTTAAACGTACATATGGAGCCAAAGCCTGAAATGCTACACAAGATATTTGGTACTGAATATATATAGAAAAGCTCCGCGGTTCGGTGCATTATGGAAATGGCCGGTATTTCCAATTCATCTCGCCGAGTCATGAAAGAATGCAGGAGGAAGGGAAAAGCAATAGTGTGAGTAGTAATTAAAATGATAACAAATTGTTGAGTTCAGAAGAACTAAAGGTTCTTTTGAGTTTCCGAATGAGAAAGGCAAACTAACATATCCCATCCCGAAGAAATAGTCCGCTGCACTTGTAATGCCTTCTGAACGAGTTTTTCCCATTGTCCACCGGACAAAAGCCCTGGCCCAGCAAGAGCAATCACAAAAGAAATGAATGGAACAAATCTACGTGGAAATGAACAGAGGAGAAAATGCCGACCAGAACAACTGGGTCCCGCAATTCCATGCCTACCTCGACTTTGTAGCTTGTTGATTTTGGAAGGTGTTGGTAAGCCGGCTAATCCTTGGAACGAGCCGTTCCCACCGTACGCAGGCTGAGTGGTCGAACAATTCGTACCAGTCAGTTGGTCTTTTATAAGTCCATTGTGATTCTTTGATCACGTTTGCAAGTGGTTAGCTCGTTTGTGTGCAGCGGAATATGGGATTTACAGGTTTATATTTGTTAAAATCACCTTTAAGTACCATATTTACTGACGGACATTCAACATCGTGTATCCACAAATCTCAATCTTCAAGATAAACTAATTTGCATATGAGAAGCCGTAATCGAAAATTCCATCCTCGGACAAATTTTTCCATACGTATTTTCTCTAAAAGCTTCAGAATATAGTTAGTTTCGGAATTGAAACCAAGGCAATCTAAACACCTCAACTTTTTTGGCAAAAACACGTTGTTTTTTTTTGCCAAAGTTGTCGAATTGATTTTAAACTTTTGCCATAAAGCTGTCGTTTATCGACCGGTTAGCTATCGTTCAGCGAAAAGCTCAAGCTTGTGGAATTTTAGAAAATAGCAAAACAGGTATCAATTTGTTTCCAAACTAACGGAATCGTCGGTGAGCCTAGTATCCTATTCAATTGAGAATTGAGCCCCCAAAAGAACTGCAGTGTAGTTTCCTCAATTTGTGTAAAGGAAGTGTGATAAGTTCTTAAAGTAGTTGGTTAAGGGAATTGAGAGCAATTGAGTTTACAGCTTAAGCTTGCCATGGATGCCAAAGGTACTGTAGGAGGTAGGTAAGTAATTTTTTGGGGTTTCCAGAAATCCATTGAAGTTTTCCTTTATCTTGTTCTTGTACTCGTACAAGAAGACCCTTGTTTCTGTGGTCGTAATTGGATTGGAGAGGATCAACACGGGTTAAGACGAAGAGTCAATTGGTTTTAGAGATTTGTAAGGAAGAAGAAGCCAAGTATTTTCTGGTTTGGGCAGCAAAAAGGAGGATTAAGGGCAGAGTGGAAAAGAAATAGCCGCCTCCGGCCAAACACCTGAGACTCTCCGGCGCTTCTTCTTGGCTCTCCAAAGTCTCTCCAGATCATCTTCAGAGCCCCAAGGAATCTCTTCTACCTCAACTCCTATTAATATGCTAATACAAAAGGAAACACAGCACAAGGCTTTCTCACCCCGCTAACAAACACCAAATAACCATAGAAAAGACGCTAGGTTACCGTCAAACCCAAAAATTATACCAAATACAAAATAACTGTCACAGCAGAAGGATTCATACGCAAAACGCAAATTGATATAATTATTTTTCGTAAGTACAGCATACACAAGTTTCGAGAAGCCATAAAAGAGATCCCGAAAGAGCGTCCGTATTGTATTAACACGATCAATTAAAATAGATATTTAGTTTTGCCTGGTACGGATTGTAAATCCTGCGAATTTGAAGCTTAAGTCAATCTGGGCAAAGTGTGCTTTCTAAATGTGAAAGCAAGCCGGTGAAAGCACGAGAAATTGGAGCAAATCGGATGTATTGACAAATTTATACTGCATTACTGCAACACACACGAATAAGACGAATGATCAATAAGGAGTTGAGAGCGGTCTATGCGGTTATTTGGTCTAGATAGCAGTCCTATTCAGAGTTTTTAACCTAACCTAACTTCGAGTTAACCTACACACTTTTGCAGTATGCAATGCTACACGCCCACTGACCGTAAATTTAACATATACAATACACGGTATGTACAGAAATGATATGGAATTACTGGAATTTATTGAGCCGACGTTAACATGCTTGCCTTTTGCTCCAAAGAATTTGTAAAGATACTTAATAATGTAACAGAAGACTTGACGGGTCCAGGTTCGTTTCTCTCTAATTCCGTTCTGCCTTTCTTTGGTGTTTCCTTTGAGTGGTTGCGTTGAAGTTAGTTTAAGTTGGTTATAAAAGCCAGAAATTGTTTACATTGTACTTGAGAACCAGGGTTCCCGCATTGAAGCCAAGCCTCCGACAAGCACCGACTTCTTGGTTCTTCCATAATAATAGTCAATAGCTCTAAAGCTCAAGCTCAGTTTTTTTTTCAACAAACAACATTGGAGTTAATCGTGTTGCCATTTGAAATGTGATCTCATGAATAGACGCGCCCTTCAGTGTCTTCACAATGGAAAACCTACAAATCCCTTCAATTCTTCCTGCCTTCACTTCACCTTCTCTTCAGCTTATTATCTAACGAGCTTTTTTTATTCTTTGAATTCTTCGGCTTCACCTCCGTCTATCTGCATTTATTTGGATTTATATTCAGTCCGTCCAGTCAGTCGTCGGTAACACTTGTTGGTAATATTATTCATTTCTTTTCCACCTTTCAGAACTATGAACGCCCATTCTTTAACTCTCTTGACAAAGTCAATGTTTAACTTTGGGAGAAGGTGTAGGCATAAATAATAGCTATAAGCAGTGTCATGGATGATTATGATTGGGATTACTGTACTTCGGGATGATGGGATTGAATACACTAGACTTGAACTTGAGCGCTGGCAGCTCTGCTCAATTGTTAAATGTTCAATGCATTTGACCTCACAATAAACGACTAATCGACAGCATAAAATGCGACAGCCTGTCAAGGCATAATATTTTGTAAATTTATAATTGTCGCGCCAATGAGCATGCGTGGTCGTAGGATAACTTCTCGACACTTAGCATGCGTGGTCGTAAGATAACTCATCAAATTTGAGCATGCGTACGCCTACCGAGCATACAGGCCCCCGCATGCATGATAGATTAGATGGCGTTAGCGCTTTGTGGTTACAGTTTTCAATTTGTCACGAAACACTAACGCCATCGCCATCTGTCATGCATGACGTCCCCGGTGGTGGTGGTGTTACAGGCATTTCAGCCTTAATCATTGTGATCTCAACTGACAAACTGTTAGTTAAGGCTTGTTTTTAAGACACCTATTTTATTATTTTTGATCATATTTTTCATTGGCGGAGCGCAGCAAAGGCATATCAATCGCAAAGCACCATACACTTTTAAAGCAATTCGTACGTCCCCATACTGTGTGCATTTAATTCCTGGCAATTGCATTTGATAGTTGATGTTATTTACGTGCTGGATTGAATATTTATTTAGTTTTAAAATTGGTGGAAATTAATGTATTTTTAAGTGTACAGCTTTGGCATTGTTTTCACAAGTACAGATATAACTTATTAGCACGGAACTTACAATAACAATATAGCTAGGTACAATGATTAGTGGTTTTAATTTAACATACAACTGTCATACAAGCCCAGGTAGTTAAACCCTTCGTGAATGTAAATCTTTGATCGGAAACAAATAATACGAGATTCGAAACGCACAAGTACTGTATACTGGAGTAATCAAGTACAGGTCGAAGTCGAATGTCCAAGACCAAAAGCACTAAAAGTCATGGATTTTGCACGTGAGGGGATTCCCATGGGGGGCGTCCCACGGCGGTATTGATTCACAATGTAGTAATACATTATTTATTCTGTCATCTCGATACTCCAAATATCAGGTTGAATCTCTTTTGTACTTTGTGCTGGTCGTCGTGAGACAGGTAAGTAAGTAGAAATGATGTAACATAACAACCCAGGTGAACCTCAAATGCCAAATCTGATTTCTCAAATGATATATTGGGAAAGAAGGGTCGGGCGGAATTTAATGCTCTTCATGCTCCTCTGTAATAATATACATTTGGCGAAACGAGTTATGCAAATTCAATACGGCTTCTCCGTGCAGGCTATGAATAGTGAATTGGTTCGATCAATTTCCGATTACCAATAAATAATATATTATATTCTTCTGCTCAGTTATCTTAACCCTTATGCTAATCCTCAACGGCATTCTGCAGTCTACACCTCGTTAGTCCAAAACGGGTTTATAGTACCTACATGCTCCTGTTTGTTTCTTCTAACCAAATCTGAATCTGAACTAAAAGCGGCGTCAAGTTAAATCGCAAAATTTTAGATAAATTCAAATTATAATCGAAGTTTTCAAACCTTATATTTTTTAAAATCAGGAAGCAACCAAAATTTGCACATAACCGTAAAATTTACATAAAGTACACAGTTCGTGAGAGAGTACCTCCAGTTTTCTTTAAATTATAAACAAATTCCTGCTTAATATTTACCTACATAGTTTAATGTGCTTCTCAAATTCTCGATTGTTCGTAATTGGCGCCATTTTCTGCCCCTGCGTTACATTAAGGAAATCTACAGAGCGCAATTGATCAGTTTAATCCTGGCTATGGTCAATTATGAGATTCTGCATACGGCGCTGTAGTTTGAACAGTATTCAAGGTACATCTCAATATCAGCCTATTCGTATTTCGGGCTGTCTCACTGATTCAACTACCAATGGTACGAAATACGAACCGTTGCATTGCAGCAAGCTGCCGTAAGCAGGATCCGAGATTCAAGATTTAAAACAGTTGGACAGAGAAATGAGTAAATGATGATGGTGTTGTGTGTACTTGTCTAATTTGTTCAAGAGCATTCAAGTCAAGTCTGATTAGATTGGAAGGTTTTCACACAATTACTTTACACCTTGCACGAGAGGGAGGTTGGGCCAGTAAGTCCAAGTACAAGAATTCTCAATTCTTTTAGCAATCCCTATCACTTCCATTGTTTATTTATGACTCCTATTTTTTACCTCTTTATGACTCCGCTACTGGTTTGACTTTGGTTTTGGGCTCTCAGTATTCAAGTAGCTACGCCAGTTATTCTGTTTTTGCCTTACCTTCTTTTGACGCCGATATGCAAACGAGCCCATTATAACCCAAAGGAATTACTTCTTTTGTAAATGAAAAGTTCAAACTTCACAACATGATACTGTATGGGGGTACTTTAAGTACGACCCGGGACTCAAAGCATCAAAAGCCGCAAAAACCAGCCCCAGCTCGCTCGTATATTTATTTATTTATGCATATTTATGAATACTGTAGAGAGGTATATAATAAAATTACCCTTCCCTTGTGTAGTGTACAATCCATGTAGAAATAAATCATTGAGCGACGGGACAGACCCATAAGCCCTAAGCACTTTTAATGGAGTCTCCAGGTAGGAAACACACAAAAAATAGTACTCACTCTTTTTTAGTTGAGATTCTTAAAAGTTTAAGACCCCGTGTCATCCTAAACGTGTGAAATTACGCTAAACTTTTTTGGCTACTGCAAACTACAAACAATAAGGTCTTCACACGGAGGAGGTTGCGATTGAGAATGCTGAGATGATCCTTGCGGTTATTTTTGCAACAAAGGCTATTTTTTGTTCCTGGTGTGTATTTACAATTTAATATGCTTCCCAGGGTTCATGAACATTATTTGACAGATACCGGCACGCGGCGTCGTCTGTGAATTCTTTTTCGCCTGGAGTTCACGCTCAAGCCTTAGGACTTACACTACTAGGTAAATTTTTACGCCTGTTTCCCATGTCAGATATCTGCGAGAATTTAGCAATTTTCAATGTCGAAATACTCACAAAATAAAATTACGTACTTTTGATGCAACTGTAACTGTAGCATAGACGATGATGTTTAAGCGCATGATAGGAGCACATTTACATTCCGGATTTATTGTTCGGGCGACGCCGATTTTTTGAAATTAATGACTTGGACACACTAAAATCTCTCATTTCCAAATTACTATTCCACGGCCATCCTATATTTGCTCAGGAATGCAAGGGGTTGGATGTTGGACGTTTAGATGTGGTCCGTATATCCTTACAGTATTTTTATGCTTACCTATGTGCTTCCCCAAAAACAATACCCACAACGGGGAGGGGATCAAACCAATCAGAGATAATTTAACCGAGAGGTTAATCTCTCACGCGTTGTTTCAAAGAAAAAATGCCGACAAGGAAAAGATATGAAGCCTATGGCCTATTCTCGCCCTACTGCCTTGCGACACTCAAGGATTCGGTAATGTTCAAGTAGAAGACCGATACTCCTTATCTTCATAAATATGATCCATTACAAGAGGTTATTACGTCAACGGAGAGCCCCGTGAGCTATGCCAGGGAAAAGTGGGTACTTAAGGTTACTTAGAAACTTATGCTCAGGCCTATTTTCATTTTAAGGTGATTATTACAAAGTGGAGTTAACCAATATTGGATTTTGGGTGTTTCGGTGAGGGTCCGGAATTTTCCCCCTATGCTCTATACTCACATCACGGGAGAGGTCGACGGGTTTCATAATGATAGGTCTTGAACGGCGCTGGACGGACTGTCGGGTGAAACTTGAGAGGCGGCAGATCGGGCAGCATGGTACCTGTCTGTGTCATACAGTATGTTTAATGTTATTGCGTAATATATTTACCTTACAGTAGTATAACAGGCGTGTCAAAGGAAATCTGAGTATTTGCAGAATATTTTAGAACATAATTGAATAACCTTCGGATATTAATCCATGCTACGCCGAATGTACGAATTTGCATAGAACCTTATGGCTAATGGCTTTTCACATGCACAGTGCACAGCGCTTTTAAAATTGCTAATGAATTTCGGCATACATATATTTCGTCGCTTAATCACTAATTGTATAAAAGTGATGTTTTACTTACAGCTATACACAATAAAAAGAGCGAATTGGAAAATCTCGGTTGCTTTTTGTGTGTGCATTGCTTGTTGATACATAATATTGATGTATATTGAAATCGCTATTCTAGCAATAAGTAATCGCCAAAACATTGCACTTTTAACTGTAGTTATCCATATGTGTTGGCAATCCGGAAGGAATTTCATCAGTATCCCAAGTGCCAGTCATCTTAAGGTTTATTTTCTCATATTTTAAATTTTGGCATATCTCATAATTGCCAAAATATTGTCCAGCCTGCCGGGTAAAGATTTTACCGTTTGTGTTGTATTAGACTGTATTAAACTAGCGTTAGACTTAGCATCAGTCAGTAGGTAAAATGAATAAACAATTCCATTTTGTAGGTATATCGTCTTCTACCCCTTAACTATCATTACAAGATACAGGAAACAGCTAAACTTCAGAACCTGAGAATAGGTACCCTTAAGATAATGTTGCCCATTCTACTGAACTGAAGATCATTCAGAACAAAAATTTAACAATAGCAAATTGTACGGTTTGAAGTTTGAATTTGAGCAAGTGAGGTGAGGTCCAACTTGTCCAGTCAGGGTCCAGCTAGTGGAAGCCGACTGGATTCCTCCCTAAGCAATCCCAACAGTGTATGTATGTTGTAAACTGCCCGTATTATTATAGAGACGCTTTTTGATATTTGTAAATCCATAAATCTTTTTCAACTTTTTTTTTTTTTGTTTCTCATCCCTCGCACCCGCTGGTTTCTGAGTTCTGCCTTGTGGAATGTTGTTTGTTGGTTGCCCTAGGTGTTGATTAAAGGGAGTCCGAATGCCGACTTTCACACCTGTTGTGCTCACATGGAGTCATGGGCCCTTCTTCTCAAGGGCCGCACCTCCTCCCTTCGGACTCACCGGCCAAACAACAACCCTAGCATTTGGAACTATTTATTTTTGCACCCACGTAAATCCCCAGAAATGAGAACCCCCTCCGACTGCAGTTGCTGGCATTACTCTCGCATAACTCACTCCGAAAGGGGTCTCAGGTCATTTCTAGAACAATACAACAATGCAATCCGACTCATGAAGCATTACCATATATTTATTCACCCAGGAGTGTGGGCACAGGTAGGTCAGCAATTAGATCTGAACAAATAACACCTTTCTCCTCATTAAGGCAGTTCTACATGAGTCAAAGCATAGGATCTTGGTTGCACTTTTTGCAGATTATCGCATAATACTGAATACACATGAAAATAACGTAAATTGAACTGAACGACCCGAGTCCGATTCGACCATTGGCCGAAATGAAAACCGACCACAGCCTGAAATAATATATTAAAATTAATGGGGCTATTAGACTGAGTTCCAAATTAATTCTTCCATAGCGTATAACCTTACTTATCTCAGCTGCATGTACAAATTTTAACAAGGGTAGACTAGTTTATATACTGCTGAAGCCAAAGAAAATTAGCAGGTTCAATAAAACATTAATGAATCATCAGTCTAACCTAACCAAAAAATAATACGCTCAAACATTGTGAATTAATAGATTATCTTGGGTTTTCCAATATTCCGCCTTTCAGACATAAATGGCGGGCATTGGCTGTTTTTGGGCTCTAAGGGCTCTAACTTATAACATAAGTTACGTATATTGTTTTAGTGGTTTAGAACGAAATGAAAATAAAAAACTGCAAACCAGGTGCTGGTATGTCATTAGAAAGTATTTAATTTGGTTCACAATTCGATTCAATCGTTTGCAGGATAACCCAACAATAAACGTACAACAAGGATAAAAATTGAGTAACTGATCGTTATTTGCTATTACTATTGGTTTGAAATCAATCCAAGTGAAACGAGCTGCTCGTCAAAGTAATGTACAATTACCTATCAGTTTATTGGACCCAATATACCTCCCATACACGGCACCTCAGTGCAAAGTTATATTTATGCTTCAAGCTGCAATTAAATACCTAACCAACAACGCTAACGCATGATCAGAGGTGAATAAAAACATAATAATTAGTTCGGTAAAGTCGTGAGGGAACAGAAAATGAAAACAGATTTCAGAACCGTTTCACGTGTAATTGTTATTGTTATATCTATGTAGTTATATCAAAGATTAGCCATTTCTCATCTTGTCTACAAATCCGTTTACACACACTGCATCTGTCAGGCGTTGAAGAAGATGAAAAGCTCGAAGTAATCATGTAAACTTGATTGTGGATATAAAATCCCGACGCCTTCACTCGGATCTCGGAATTGTTTTACACGGGAATTCGTATGTAATTATATACGATAGATACACACGTCGAATACGGAATCATGACAAAATATAGCGCTCAAATTGTTCAATTAAGATTGAATATGTTTCCTGGAAAAATTAAAATATGAAATAATGTTACATTTTAGACCTGAAAGGCCTTATTGGTTATTCTTTGCCGTTCCGCTATATATGTATGTGCTCAACGCAGGCTACTGGCTAATAGTATCCCTACATCGTAAATGCCGCCTACGTTCTATCCTGAAATTAAGACCACTTGAAAACTCAAGCTCGGATAAGAAATCCGAATAAATAATGTAAAACAATTATTTTATATTTCCTCTAAGTACTCATCCTGGTAGCCAATTAGACTGCTTATCTACATCCGTCATCGAAACTTCAGTTTAATAGCCCACAATGCAAACTTACGAGGACCGGGAGCTCAGTGGACGGAACGGACAATTTAGAATTGTGCCTGTTGTCTATAGCCTTCAGCCTCACATTACATGGCTCATAACTAGGAAATGGTAATAAAAGTATATTAAAATCCCATTCTCGTACGTAGTCTTTTTATTATATTCCCGCAATACCTATTTCCTTTCCCAAATATAATCCCAGAGTCAGTCAGAATCAGAATACATCAAAAGAGATTAAGTTAACTAAAGTGCGAAACACTTTGCTTTTCATTTGCTTCCCGAGAGCCTTTGTATGCTCTGCTCCATAGTGAAAAAAGTTAATTAGTTTTTTTCTTTGAAAGTGCTATTGAACTTGATGGAGGATTTTTTGGAAATCTTTTCATCTCCTGCTCACTCACTCAAGTCCAAAGACGAAGAGTCAGTGATAGGGCAATAAAACCACTTCATGTGTGGTAACTGACTAAATCATCTGAACACCCATTTCTCACTTGAAAATTTACTTCAATTACTGCAATAATATATGCGCCAGGCAATTCTGAGCTACAAGCTACACGCTACGCACGCTAATCATGCCAATACGAATAAGAACGCTTCGACTCGTCTAAGTAAATTCAAATTTGCCGCCTGGAATTAACAATTAAACACAAAATGGGGATTGACACGGCGAATGCAACCTCATTCATGAGAAACCACGCCGCGTGGAATTCCAAATTTTAGCATCCGAAATCTCTTGTGCAAAAATAAACGTATTAGGTATTGAATTCCGCGAGTAAATTTAAATTTGCCGCCCAATATAATTACACTAAAAATAAAATGGCGGACACGCCGTATCAGGAATTGAAAGCCCCGCGAAATGTAAAAATTAATACCTTTGAAATTTGTTAATCGTTTTAGAATTTTCGGGTTTGTTTATACATTGGTTTCGACTGACACTTGTTTCTTAAAAACTCTCAAACTCAATGTTGAACATTGAAGATTCGTAAGCGTAAAGCGTAATTCGAATGTTAAAGCTTAAAGCATGAGCTGCGCCATCCAGAGTCAAATTGGTTGTATTTACTCAAGAGGAGGGTCTTGTTCTTCCCTCACGATCTCACTATTGGTTTAGGGCTGAACAAACAAAGCATCCAATGGGTGAAAAACCCACATAGGAGAAGAAGACAGGTCCTAAAACCCACATGGAAGGTACAAGGCAAACAAACGGGAAAGTGGTACTATTGTGGCAACAGATCTGAAGAGCAGCAGCTTGCAGCAGCAGCGCAGGATATTCAGCATCTTTCCCTGCCCTCCAAGTTGCCTAAAGATTAGTCGTCTTAAAAAGTCTATACGATTTTCTTCAGGATCGATCTTAAGATTTTACAATAAATCTGATGCATATTTTTAGTTTTTATTACAATTCACTGAAAATTCTTTGAAAATGTGAACCAATGCTTTTTTCTGTGGTTTATCCTTATCCGGAGCTTATTTCGGTCAAAAATTATATAGCTTTACAGGAAACTTTAAGTTATCTTTTGCTAAATTAAACTAAAAACTAAAAACTGCACCTTCATATGCTTAAACTATCCAATTAAACAACAATTTAATCAAAACAACATACTATAAACGCATCCGTATCATAAAACAATTTCAACGCGTATACAGCGGAATTTGTTGAAAATACGATATAAAACCATAAACTCGAAATACTTTATTACTGAATTTTCGTTCAATTCTGCTAACCAAAAACTTAAGTCAATCCAAATCCTAATCTGTTTGAGGGATCTGCCGAAACAAGTTTTGAAGTTTTAAACGTGATTTTGTAAACCAAAGAAGGGCATAAAAAAACTTGCATAATGGGTTTACAACAGCACGAGCAAATACGAACATACTCCACGCTGTGATTTACTGTTGAGATAAGTACACTACATACTACGGGATTATAATGGAACCAAAAATTCCTAGTCCTTGTATTTATGTAAAATGTAAAATATTAGTTTTGTCTTCTTCCTCTCCGCATTGTTACTTCATCAAAACACAGGCACAAAAAAAATCCAAGTCCGCAATAATAACAATGACAATGACCGGTTGATGATGTTTCTCATTTCTTTTCCTTGCAAATCGCTGCTGTGGCTGCAGAAAAAAATTCGTTTTTGTGACTCTGACCGGTTTTAAGGAAATGGAAATAAATATACTTACTGCAGGAATATGTGCGTAGACATAAAAATCTCCCGTGTAACTTTAGTAATTTCACCTGTCAGAATAGTAATAGTATTTTTTTTGTTTATACACATATAAGAAACAGCGCAAACTTCTTTTTTGAAAAAAGGCGAAGCCGCCGACTGTGAAAAAGAAGTGAAAACGATTTGTTTGACTTGAAGACAGTCGTAAACATGACTTTAATTATATTTTCCAAAAGTAAAAAATATTCTTCCGAGCCAATTATGATAGTACAGTAATAATAATAACTATAAATGGAAAAAGGAGCCGAGTTTCGAGATTGACCTGAAGTGCTCACTGCTCACACCAAAAATTAGTTTTTAATTTAATTTACACCTTTGAACACACCTGCAATCCGGAATGCAGTAATCAGCGGAAATAGGTGAGCTGGCCTGGCTGTCGGCTTCGGTTTCGGTCGGCCGTTCTATTAAGGACATGACTTATGGGCCTGCCATAATAATCGTTCAATAATTCACGCGGATTTCGAGCAAGAAAAATCTCTGAGCATAATTGAATATTCGGAAAGTAATTTATTCATGATTTTTGTTATATTCGAATTTCAGTTTCGAATAAACAATCAGGTATATATCCGACCATAACCAAGTTAAATACACTTGCTCGTAAACAAACGCTAAATTAAATTGTTAAACTAATTATTTTGCTAATTGTAAACGTGTCTATTAGTCGGATATTGACGCACGTCACGATTTGCGACGCTATTGGCATTACCAACAGATTTGTAAAATTTTGCATATTCTTTTGTTTCATGTTCTCAGAAAGAATGCGTGTAATAAGTACAGTATTTGTATATTTGCTTGGAGCTAATACACGAAAACGAAACGATTTATGAAAACTGAAAGTGTTTAACGCCTGGAGAGTGTAGGCTCGTATCGTAATTGTAGTGTAATAGCACAGTATGCAGTAATAATCCTTTGAGGCGAGTAGAGTACATGCTGATTTTGATTTTCCGGTGAACATATGTCTATAGCTAATACAACTGCCATAATGCCACACCACGTAATTCCTGCATAATAATTCTTTGACTTGAGTTGGGTTTACGTTGCTGGCTTGGCACCAGATAGTCAAAATAATTCCATGACTTCAAGCCGTGCCGAGAAGAAAGGGGCTAAACGTGTGTCTAATCTTTTATTTTGACATTTCTATAATAGAAATTCAAGAGTTCACACGCCCAGAACAACTACATAAATATTACCCTGCAGAGGAGTTCATTTATATCATCATCTTTTCCTGCAAGGCGTCTCGCACGTGGCTATTCTATGTATTTTGTATATCACTATCTATCTACGTACAGGCTGGCATGTAGACAAACATGATCAATAATTTTGTAATAACTATCCAGTACCTACTCGATTTGGGATTTCATATTCGTGTTTTAACGGATTTTGCACAATATAAAGTAATTTGTAGATTTAAAACAGTTTAACTGGACGCAAACTCGCTGTGGCGTGATACAAATCTTTTGAAACGCTTATTTTTCCGAAGCACTCGAAAAGATTACGGAAACAAAACGCATAGGTAAATCCGTACATTTGAAGTCAAAAGAAGTGCTCGTTTAAATTTGGAAGCCCGAATTTTAATGCCTTTAACATCAATCACTTAAACTCCATACTAATTCAAAAAATACAATAGTTTGCTCGCATGACTTATTGAGCATGGCCAGGCCAGGGTCGTCATATCACGCCACGCAATATTACCTCATAGACTGCCATATGGTAAATAGTGCGTCTGTATAATTTCTCAACTTGCGGCTTCTTGAACGGGCTCAATAACTCGGTAACTTATTACAATTGGAATAACACGTCACGACCCGACTAGCAGTAGTAGTGTGAGCCCTTTGACCGTAAGGGTGAGAAGATGGCTAATGTCTACAATTAAGTTGGAGTGCTCAACCTGTAATAAGGCTGAGTGGTGCCGTCGTCGCTTCTTCAGTTGTTGGTGCTGTTCGCTCAATTTAACGACGAAGCTTCAATTCTGGGGCTCCTCTGATGAGTACATTAGATTAAAGCCCATCCTGGCCTGGCCCATAAGCTAGCATTGTAATAAAATACAATAATATTAGCTCTGAGCTGTGAACAGAGGGAAACATGGATGTTTTTGCTTGATCTTGAACAGAGATAGCTTATTACAATCATTCCTACAGTGATTGGACGTTTCGTCGCGTAGGATTCGACACGTGCCGAATAACCGAAATATGGTCGGTTACCGATTTTGCCAGTTTGCGCGGTTTTGTAGTTTCAGCGATTTTGATCGCGTTAGCATAACAGCGCATATGCATTTAGACTCATCTATTAACTTAAAATCTTAACTTTATTTGCAAACCCTGGTATTAAAAAATTTCGAGCTAAACGCATTACCCAACCAAACCTTGCAATTTAATTCACAAATTAATATTAATTTAAGACAGCGAAAGGCCAAATGGGATGTAGAACTGTCATAACGAAATGGCGGGGTACTTGGGTGCCGGTTGCCGCGCGGAGAGAAACCCACTCATTAGGCAAAATAAAATGATTAGTGTCTGACTTCCCGTAATGGTAATAATGTAATGGACGAGTAACTGTACGGGAACGTGAGTGGTTATTCATCCCCGGTGACAACTTTATACGGTAGAGCATTCGGCTGAACGCTATAATACAATGATATGATTTACTCCCAGAAGGCATCATTATGAACACTTCAATCGTCCCTCCACCAAAAATCCAATGTCCATCCTTCAATTGGAATTATCACTTGGGAGTTGCGGACGTGTTGGGGACTGTGTTACGGTGTTTCGATAAAATTTACTGGAATTCTGCCTCCAATAATTGGCATATCAGTGGGCACGAACTGACAGGACTAATCACTACCTTCCCATTTACATATTTAGTTTGGTTTCAGGGTGTGGAGGAACGAGAGAGGAACAATTACATTTGTACAAGGAGCTAACCCAATGATTATGATTACAATAGGTCATTTGGGAAATCTAAATAATTTCATATCCCAGTTGTTTATATGGGATTGATTTTGAGTTATTGATTCAGGTTTTGTCGCAACGCAAGCGAATTTCTCTGTGCTTGACGAAATATTTAATATATTCGACAGCAAATCAAATTAGAAAATTCCAAGTCAGATTAGTCCGAAACCAGAGAATGCATAATGGGCAGAATATGACTTGGCGAAAAAACTAAATTCTTCCGAAAGATGTTACGTACATGTAATCCCAAATCTTTGTGTTTCCTGTGGGAGAAAATACAGGTAAAAGCGGTAGCCAAAGCCATTGTTATAGGGAAATTGAAAATACAGATACAGACTGAATTGAAATATCACACACGTTGTTTTCTCACACGAGACTGACTGGACTATTATCTGTACGATATAACGTTCACGTACAGGTAAAGGCAGTATTTTTTTCTTAAAAAAGACGATCCTGTTGCTGTGAACTGTGAAATGGTATAGACTTTCCTGAAATTGAACGAATTAGGTGGGTTTCTTCAATATTATTAAATCAATTGAGGAGTCCACTATCCCACCATGACTGCCGCCCACGTTGTTGTTGCAAGAAAATACATAGAACTTCTGTAGGAGCTATCACGATGTTGTTCAACGTTGAAATTCGATATTCGACTACGTACCTTATGCTTTGTTCATTCATGCTGATTCATTTTTCTTGTTTTAAATGTATGTAGATGGATTTTTTGTAAAAATATATGGTTTACGTGCAAACATTTGTGTTCCCCATAATAGGCGAAAAAACTCCATACATAATTCCTGTAGGCGAAATATACTCTACAAAATTATCAAATTGAGTACCAGTAACAAAATTAAGACGCCAAAATTCGTGTAAGATAATGCATTGATTAAAAAAAATTAACCAAATTACAGCACACAGCTGCGGACAGCAAAATTCCATCACAGAAATGTGTTCCTTGTAATAAACTAAATATAGCACAAGATTCCGAAAGTGTTCGCTGCCGGTTGCATAATTGCAACGCAGAAATTGTACGGAATTGGCAAAATCCGCAAAAATAATTTTAGAATTGAGCATCAGTCGTAAACATCCACCGATAATATCCAATTTTGGATAACCTACGCCAATGCAGCGCAGCACTTGAAGGATAT
>JAQFYT010000598.1:0-22983 GCA_034694925.1 Ceratophysella denticulata
CATTTGGTCGTATTTATATTGTGACAGACGGACGGAAAGTACAATCACATATAGCCCGACATAGTCGGTCTAATAAATAAGTTGCTTAGGGTAGTTTCATATTGTTAACCTATTCAGTTCATGGAAACATATGAATACACACCGATGCGCAAATGTCAAAGTGTACCCAGGATGGGTCAAGGTTAGGAAAAATTTAACAATAGAAAGGAAATAAGCAGTATAATGTCTATTGTGGTAAGTTCAAGCTATATTTTACATGTAGATATAACTAGTAGGTAGACTCATTAAATTGTACCTCAAAACACTAAATGCTATTCAGAGATGACAGATTTCTCATGCTGGCTCGGCGCTGGGAACTTTTTGTTATTACTTTGCATTTTGAAGTGTACTCTGTATCTCTTGAAATGAATCGGCTTATTTTCACATTAACAATGGTTGAGAGTATTTACAGGTATTGTTATTCTTATCAGGTAGTCAATGGTACGCTTACTTATCAATAAGAAAATGCGCATTTCGCTATTACTTACTGCAATATCAATTTAGAAGATACAAAACACGACTGGAGTCACATACCGTCATTACCCAGCTTTGAAATAAATGAGAAAAAAAATCATTAGATGAATTGTACACAAAAAAGTGCTAAGCATCAGTCAAGTATAACTAACGCAGGTATAAACAAAATACAAAGCATGGAAAATAGCGTTTCATCCACGAGTCGAGGTTGAAGTCCGTGAGATGGACAATGTGCTTTTGGACCTCAACTGTTGGACTTTTAACAGCATGAGGAAAAATGATAGCATTAATTTAGTTAATTAGCTCCATTCATAGTGCGATATTCCGGAGTTCATGAATTTTTGCAGGAAAGTGTGATTACATAAAATACCTTAATATTTTTGACTTGCAGGTAGAATCTCATACCTTCGAACACTCGGAAACGAAGTCGGACGAAGAGCTCAAGACATTTTTGCCAAAATGGCTGGCGGAGCCATATGCACCCAAGTCTCCTATGTGGTCCGTCATGCTCCTTCGCCTGACCGGGAACCGAACCGCCATTGTGTTCAAGATGCACCACATGATTGGGGACGGCGTGTCCTTCATGAAGCTCCTCGAGTACTTCTGTGATGGGGACTGGAGTAGTCTTCAAACGGCGGATGTGAAGCCCTTCACGTGGCTCCACTGGATCTACGCCTGGTACAATTTCTGGTGGAACGTTCTCAAGGCATACCGTCTCGCCAGAATTCGCAAGGGATTCCGACCTAACAGTAAGTTATAATTCCGAATCAGGTCAAACGAGGAACTTCATGAAATCCAATAGCTACGAAACAATCGCTCGATAAACCGATGATAAATCGATTGTTCGTCGCATCCGTAGCCGAACTTGCAAATTTGGCAAAACTGCGGACACGGTGCAGTGTTTTTTTTTTAAATTGAACATTTACCTTAAAATTTTCAGTCTACTGTGGTGAGGGTTTCAGTTCATGGACAGAACTTCCACTGGAGAAGCTCCGTGTGG
Source organism: Ceratophysella denticulata (assembly GCA_034694925.1). Taxonomy (NCBI): domain Eukaryota; kingdom Metazoa; phylum Arthropoda; class Collembola; order Poduromorpha; family Hypogastruridae; genus Ceratophysella; species Ceratophysella denticulata. The sequence goes on from JAQFYT010000598.1 coordinate 1,514, forward strand.
TACGGAGACATACAAAGTGTCTATTTCAGTCCGCTATGGGTGGAATTATGTCTAATGCAATTCACCGGATGATGGAGAGCTACGGAAAGAGTGAGATTCCCAAGACTATTCGTCTTGTGATCCCAATCCCCTGGCCGAATCGGTCTGAGCTCACGCTGACCAACCATGTGTAAGTTACGAATGCATTTGCTGTTATTCGCGTTCCCTAATTACAATATTCTTAATACGATCTCCAGTGGGTTTCTCCATGCCGAGCTGCCCATTGGGGGTGGAGTGGAAGCCATTCGAGGATTTGACCGAAACGTCAAAGCCAGCTACAAATTAGGTATGCACGGCGGAATGTGGGAATTCTTTCGTGGAATGTACATTGTACCCATGCCGCTTCTCAACGCCTACACGACCTGGGGTGAAACCAATATCCCGCCGGTCATTCTCTCCAGCATTCCTGGGACCATGTCCGTAGTCAACGTGTTCGGGCTTAAGGTCCTCCAGTCCTACCCAGTCCTCTCACTGGGATGCTCAATGGGTAATTCCATATTTTATTTTTAAAAATCGTTATGTAAAGATTCTGTTTTTCCAACATTTTAACGAATAGAATGTTAACAGGGATTAATGCCTGCGTGACGACGTACGAAGAAAAAGCTCATTTCGCGATGAGAGTGAGTCGTGAAGTTCTGCCAAATCAAGAGAGCTTGGACCTCCTCATTAATAAATATATTCACGAAGAGCTGGAGTCAATGTACCAACTGGTAAACTCTCGTTCTCATGCTTAATGATTTACAATTCATTATTTTAAGTTGTGATGCCTATACTTAAATCACATTTAAATGTACGTTTAGGCTCTTGCCAACCAAGAGAAGGATGTGAACACGAATCATATCAAGCTTCAAATCACTGAGAAATGAGCTAATTTGGATTCATAAACTTTCTGCTCAACAAAGCACCGAATGTCAACTATGTCAAATGTCTATTACTGCTTTGGCATATCCCTGAATATAATATTTATTAAATGGAATGGAACTACTCAAGATGAAATACATTAATTGGCCATTATATAGTTTCTCCTGATTATCCTCCAGCTCAAACCTCACGATAAGAATTCTACCGAAATGAATCATCCACATGCACATACCTATACTTGGTGTTAAATAGATTTTTGAAATATGACGGATGTTGAATGAATACTGACGTATAAGATATAATAATTTTAATTGTAGGTTAGGTCTATGAGGTATGTGTGTTCAGTTGACTATGAATAAATATCTGTAGAGTTAAAGAAAGTCGTAAATAATTGGAACAAAACCCCCTTTGCGAATAAATTTATTACTCGGGATCAAAGAACATCTTGCTAACTGAAAGATGTTGGGCGAGGTCATTCACAATTCTGGACAAGGTTCCACCCATGGAGTGTAGACACAATTCAGGGTGAGATCTGGGATGATGCGCCGGAGACTATAGACGAATACAAATATCGAGTCCATTATCCTTCCACATTCATAGCAATGGTATCCCAAGAATAAAATCAAATCTGAAATGACTTACTTGAAACGAACGGTGGTATCTTAGAACAGTATCGAAGAAAATGAATCTCAATATAAGGAGTCGAAGGAAATCGTCTCCGAAGAAAGCAATGTATGCATCACCTACATAGATTAGATAACAATTTAATCCTGTTTCAAGTAGCAAGTTTACTTTGTAATTACCTACAATGCAATACCTACCTCGTTCGCTTTGAAGAAACAGTCGACTTCCTTCTGCCATGAACTTATCGACGTACGTCTGTGCCATGTCCCACACGGCAAAGGTCAATGAGTTCAATCCCGTGACCATGCAGAACCCAGTGAGCGGACAGTGTAAAAATAGAGTCAGTAGGGATCCGTTACCTTGATGATCTGGAAGAATTGTAGCAGGATATATGTAGATATATTAGCCTTTTAAAGTGATCAAATATGTTAAGCATCGTATATTTAGAAAGAGTTTCCAGTACCTACCATGCATGCAGCTCGGAGTTTCCGCAGCACTCATCAGTATTACGACTGGAGCGCCGAAGGGACTCGTAATATCCTGAAACACGTGACTGTTCCCAGATTCAATTATAATAAATAGAGGTTTACGTGTGAAAGGAACAAGGTCACCCGGGTGCAGACTGCAATTTGAAATGCAGAAATACGAGTTAGTAAATGATTCCTAAACTCAGATTACTTTACTAAAATGTCAGACATTTATGCATGGCTACCATTGAATTGGTTCTCCAACATAACGAGATCTTCTGGGGCTGTGCTTGGAATCATCTTTCCGAGTCAGTGAAACGCCGCCCGAGTCATAAAAACCTGAAACAATAGAAAAAACGACTTGAAAATGTCGCTCGTTGGAATTTTCTCCGTTGTGATAGCAGCGAAAAATTAGCATACCAGCACTACCGACACTGATCTCATCAGATCCGCCCATAACAGGGTCACCGCTGATGTAGAAGAGCAGGGCACCGCCCAGTTCCACGTCCTTCCAGCCCGAGCTGAGATAGACCAAGAGGTTTTCCAACGTGGGTTTGTACAGGAGATGCTTGTGGGGATTGTCTCGTCTAAGGCAAGGAATGGCAGACCCGTCACTACTCTGAGGCTCTCGTTCCAGCGTCTGGAGCATTCGGAACATGTCCATGGTCAGCTCGGAGAATCTAACTTGGTCCGATTTGGTTCCTATGATTACGATTTCCTGGAGGTGAAGACACATTTGGGCGGTTTTCTCGACAGGCGGTGTGCTGAGGGCTGACAGCCTACATCATAACAAACACCATGTTGCAAACCCACTTGATCAAGAAAGGGTTCACTGATTTTTTACATTGACAATGTACCTGTACGTGAGCACGACTTGCTCCCCATTAGAATCAAATATTGTAACCGGGGAGTCGGCTTCAACGAATGACCGGATTTCATTCAGAACTAGGTTCCATTCTAGTTGATCATCCGGTTCGTACGCCGATGTATACTCGTCAATGTGCTGAGACAGTTCCTGTTATTCGTTAATATATTGTAAACCCTTGTGTCCACACATCGGTTTGATATTCAGTTTTGTTGATATTTACCCGAATGAGATCCCGCACATTCTTCATGCGTTTGAGCAAAAGGCAGACGACAATAAAGCGGGCAAAGTAACGGAGCTTCTTGACCGTCAGGTCACTCCGCTCTTCTCGTTTGGAGTAGTAACCCCTTGACCGAATGGCACCATAAAACTGAAACGCTTCGTTCAAATAATTTGTCTCACTCGTCCGCAGGTAGTAATGGTAGTAGAGCTGCCCGATCCGGCTCGCAATTTCCCCAATCTGCCATCGCTTGAGGTTATAGCGTCTGTCAAGCACGGCACGATGCTGTTGTTGGTATTTCCATAGACGAGTGTAGACGTCGAAGGCACGACCGAAGTAAGTCTGCCATTGCTTGTGGCCGTAGGGAGGTAGGTCCCTGAATTAAATAAGTTCTAATTAAGAATGCATTATTAATTTTGCAACAAAAATGTGAGCCTCTGACTTTCCTCCTCACCTCAACCCATTGAAAAGCTGTTTAGATTTTTCGAATAAATGTACGAAATCACCGATGACTCGTTTTTCTTCAGCGTCTTCCTGGTCCGTCATGAGGAGAATCCATGCTAGGCGGACACCTGACAAGCTCGAACTGACAGCAGCAGGCGGACAAGTGGATTTCAGACTAAACCCATTTCAGTAGTGGAATATATATATCGATCCGGGCGATGCGGGTGCAGAGAGCCGGGTAGTGCGGAAGCAGCAATGCAGGAAACCGGGAGCATAGCATATTACCCGACCCAACCCTATGATGCCAACCCGTGCCAATCCAGGCACTGTTGCTCTCCCCTTTTCTACGGACTCCGTGGGCCATGTGCCCAAACAAAATCTGATGCAGTATGTACATAAATGTACATATAGTGTACCAAGTACAGAAGATCGGGAACCTAGTATTTACAATTACCCAGCCCCACCATGTTCTGATTCGGTTTGGATGTTTCTGAATCATCAGTCGGATTCAGATTGGACTTATTTTGAGGGCAGATGCGGCAGACCTAATGCAGCTGTCCGACTGAATGCAGAGATAAATGGCAATAACGATGCCTAAAGAGAGCATGCAGTACAGGACGAAAAAATGCCGTATGGAAGTGTTTATGTGTCGTCATGAGTTCTGCAGTATTTTACTTATATAGAATGCTGCTGTAATTGAAACTGACGCATTAGTAAATGATTTCAATAATTTCAGTTTTGACTCAATTCATTGTTTTATATCACATATTTTGTACTTGAGTCATAACGATTGTAAACTGCACTGATAACACCATTGTTTACCATAATTAATTTTGAGTTTGACCCACCTATGCTGGTACATGGATAATGTGAACATCTTTTGGTAACAAGTATAGGAAAACTATTCATTCGTTCCATCTTCCCCATCATTATCATTATTGTCTCCTAAACGAGACAATTCCTCAGTCACAACTTTTATGGTTTCAGGGAAAATGGCACTTCCATAAACAGGGGAAAAGATGTCGTAATAAGAAGACTTGACTGCATTCAGGTGATTGGTCTTAGCTCGATACTTCATTTTATACTTCTCAGCCTCAGCCGTCATCTCCTGATCACGACGGGCCATTTCGATTGCAAGCTGTAATTGAGTTACATAATTATTTTGTTTAAAAATAAATCAACCTGACTAAGTAAATACATTTATTAACTCACGTTCTCCTTTTCGTGCTTCAGATCCATGTTTTTCTTCTTCTCAATAGCCAAGGCATGTTCCAGTTCCAAAATTCGATCTTCCAATACCATATGTCGACGATCGCTATTGCTTTCCTTCGGCTCTTGGGCTTGACAAAGTTTTTCTTCCAAGCGAATCATGGTGTCATTACGGACGGAAAGGTCAGACCTACCAGAATCACAAAAGATAGGATAACATCAGTAAAGTTTTAGCTGACTACTGAACTGATTTCAAATAAATCTTACCGCAAGCCTTTATTTTCCTCGTTCAACGTCTCTATTTTATTTTGTAAAATATTCTGTTTTTCTTCGGATCGTTCAAGAGTTGATTTGGTGTTCAGAAGCTCCTTCTGAAGTCTTTCAATCTAGGTTTTAATTTGTTAGGTTTTGGAAATTATATCACTAAAGGTCAATATGGACCGGATAAAAAACAGACAATTATATGTAGCCTAGGTACCTCAGTTTTAAGCATGTTTAGTTCCTGGACTTTGAGCTGCAAGCTAGACTCAACGGCAAATTTTGCCACAATGGCTTCATTCAGTCGTTTCTCAGATCGTTCCATAAGCTCTGGAAGTGGGGCCAAGTCCTCCAACTGATTCGCAATATTTGATTTCAGCATTCGTATCTGAAACTCTTTATCCGACTCAATCCGCTGAATTGCCCGATTCATTTCCTCAAAGTTGGATTCTTGGTTCAGCAATTTTTTGTACAACTCGTGAATCTAATGAAATAAAATTGTCACCTAGAATTTTCAGGACAACGTTAAGTATTCATATTTCTTGCACCTTATCTCGGTAGTATCCCAGGCTGTCATCAAAGTTCTTAGCATTCTTAAAAGTACTCGCCAAGGGCGTCTCAGTGTCCACATTTTGAATTTGCTCAGTCAGTGTTCCTGACTCCACCTCAGAAATATCCGGCAAGGAGCGAATCTTGGGGTCAGGTAACTTTGAGACTTCATACTTCTCAGCATACAGTCGCTTCAACTTAGAAAGGTCAATGCTTTCTGACCCAGAATCTGTCTGCTCATGGAGATTCTTCAGATAGTCCTGCTCCTGCTCAGTCTCGCTGTCCGTTTCCGGTCCGGAGGAATAGGTCGGCTTTTCCTTTAGGTAAATGAGACTAGAGGATGAAGTTTTGGCAGGGATTCTGCCAGCTTCTTCGTTTGAGGAAGACGGTTTCACAAGCGGAAGTGAGGTTTGAGAACCATGATTCTGTCGATTGCCACTCTTATCCCGGCTCTGATTTTTCCGAAGATTCAAATCAATTTGAGTTTGGGATGCTTGGAACTCCAAAAGCTTGTTATGGATACGAAGTCTCATTTTTTGAAGACTTTCTGTGTCCTCGACGGAGGGTACCTTTCCCGTCTATTAAATTGTTATGTAACAATATTATATTAAACAAATACTAAAAAGCCACATTACGTAAGCAGAATTATTGCACTTTACATTATGGAGGTCTTGGAGTACAGCTCTCAATTTCGTAACGTCCTGAGCGGCTTCCAGTGCCAGCAAATTGGCGTTTTCGAGTTGAGCCAATAAGATTGGGTCACTGTTGGTCAAGTTCTGTTGCCAGAGCTCAAGAACTGCTTCTCGCTTGGCTTGCAAGTGGGCAGTCTATTAAAAAGGCTTGGACTTAATTAACAAGTTCACGATTGTAAACAACGGAAGCTATTATTTCTAGCTTCAAAATCAGCTTACAATGTCCACAAGAGAGTCCTTGCTTTTGAGCGTGTAACCAGACAAGCTCCGTTCTCCGCTTCGACGCCGACCACGGCCTTTCTTGGCCTTGACCTTGAATGGCGTATTTTCGAAGAGTGAAGAAGAACTTGACTTGGCAGCTAAGGGCATTTCCGGATTAGAAACACATTTTTCGTGAATATTCTGGTCACGAGCGGCGGAGTAACGGTGACCGCTTGAAGCCTATTAATGTTTCCACGTAGAGAAAGATGTAAATATAAATGATAAAATTAAATCCCAAGATAAAGTAAATTATCTCACTCTGGTGGATCGTCCCGGAGCAGGTACCCAGGGTTCCTTCAAGTGACCCAGTGACTCTGTGGATCGTCGAGCGGAAGGAAGAGAAGGTACGGGAAGGTCCTCATCTCCGGACAAATTGTAACCCGCTTCCTTCACGGCTCCAGGATCTCCAGAACAAGCTGCATATAGCTTATTTCCGTAGTTCTGAGCCGAATTAGCGTTGGCTGTCATTTTGTGGGCGGGCTGATTACAGAATGCTGGAGCCAATGCTGCAGAATCAATCTGTCAATGCATAAGAGATATTAATCACGTAAGTAATTCATGTTAATTCCCTGAAATACATGTACATTTCTTCAATCATTGCATAACCATCTCAATTCAACGTTAATTTTAAAAATTAAAAATTACTCAAAAGTTTCATCTAATTAGAGACGTGGCATAGAGCATAGACTCTGCGAAATGTAGAAACGCAACTCCGGTAGTTTCAAAATGGACTGGCCGTCTGCTAAGGAAATTTCCTATTGTTTTTCATTGTTGTTTGGTATTTGAAACTGAAAGGTCAAGGGTTATAATTGGAGTTCACGATGTACTCCACGGGGACGGGTATGGAGGTGACAGAGTTCTTTGACCTCCTTGAATCCAGCAACCCGGCTATTGTGGAAGACATTCGAATCCTTGTTCAGGACAATATGTCCAACAGTAAGGAAATTATGGAATTTATGTCAATCAATAATGTAATGATTTAACTAGATTTAACAAGGTCATAATTGAACTATGAACTATGACCCTTCTATGACATTTCAGCAAAGGATTCTTGGCTCGTGAACGGTCTCTTTGATTACTACCTGAGCACGGGATCCGAGCGCTGTATGGACGTCTTGATTGGAATTTCACGTGAACCGCATGACAAGTACCTGATTGACAAGTAAACTCAATATTTCAATACACAGACATATGTACAACGCAATTCTATTCTAACTCTGTTGAAGTTTTCACCGTCTGCACTTAAAACTAAGGAGTGTCAGTTTTAGTTTTGTTTAGATGATTTGAATTTGTTTTGTATTTTCGGCGATGTCCGTTGTCATGGCAAACCCACTTGATTATAAAAAACGCGCATTGAGTATTACAAAGCACAGAGCTATAGATAACTATGTGATGAGCGTGATGATGAAATATCAAATATGGAGTTTCGTAATTATTGACACTGATTTCAGTAACTATTCCCTTTTAGGATTTGTGAAGGTCTGAGGTCACCGCAAACCCGAAAATCAAGTTTCACGTTCCTGGGTAATTTAGTCCGAAAACAACCAGCATGGCTGTACAAAATATCTCAGTACGGCTTAGTCAAAGAATTATTCAGGATTCTAAAGGTTTGTGAATCAAATCGCTGTGAGGGTCAATTTCCTTAGCTGAAGGTTTTGATATTCTGTATTTTTATTGTCCTACAGATCGAGTCCGATATTGTAATACTAATGACGGGGCTGTTAACTATTATCAATCTTTTGCCTATTATTCCAACGTGCCTTGGTCCAACTATTAATGAAGTATTCGAAATTTTCGGGTAGTTAAACTTTTTCTAATGCTACCTGACCAGTAGTTTTTCTTTTCATTGAAGTACATTGGAAACATATTCTAATTGTTGTTAGGAGGTTGACCACTTGGGCTCACTCTTCACACCGAGTTGCAAATGAGGACCATCTTCTTCATCTGCAAGTTGGGTTGTACTCACTTTTCCATCGTCTCTACGCCATGTTCCCGTGTAACTTTCTCTCATATCTTCGGCACACTTTTAGTACCACTGAGCGTAGAGGTGTTTTTCTCCAAACAATTAAGGTGTGTGTAACGCTACATTGTACTCAATTTATACCGAGTTACGGTTCACTAAAAATGCACTGCACATACTCAAACTTGTTTCCATTATCCAGCCAATGCTAGAGACCGTCAAAATGCATCCAATGCTAGTAACGGCTACGAAAGAGAGCGAGCTGTTGCCAGCTCGATGGAAAAATAAGGAATATCACGAAATAATAGCGGAGTGCTCTCAGGTGTCACTGGACGTCCTGGAATCTGGTCTTGCTGAAGAAATTAACCCAACTCCGCTGAGACCTCGTATTTGCACGAACATGGACACTCCGCACAATGCTGGTCCACTTTGTACGCCACAATCAGGTTAGATTAATTGACGGTCATGGTTGTTCGGCGTTCATGCCAGCGGATGGGGTTGGTCATGCTTGTGGCAGTAATCGTATTAGTAGACCTCGTTCACCACAAAAAATCATTTTTCTCATGCCAGATATTGGACAAACGCCTCCCGTACAAGTACTGCAACAGCCAGTCTCCACACTAATTCATCAGTCAATCAGTTTTGAGATCACAGACTTGTCAGGCCTGGCTACCATGATTGAGGACACGTCTGCTCCTCCAACTACGCCTATGTCAATCAGCTCAACACCATCCAATATTACTGCGCCTAGCACATCCGCCCTGCTAAAAACAAAATCTCCACCAGAAACCGCCATGGAAGCCACGCCTGAGAATACTCCCGTCCCAACTCCGGTCAAGGTCAGTGGAGCCTTTCTCATTACTCTGGCAGAGCTATTATGTGAAAGACCAACGCTAATTATAGTCTGTTCGGTTACCGTGAATTTATGAGTGATGAGTGATGTAGTTGTAGCTTGGCATTAATAGACGCGTGGGTAGACGACATAATATAAATTGTATCATTTGAGTTTCATGATTTCTATTGTGTGGATGGGAGCCGACATTATGTTTTGAGTTTTAACATGATTTACTAATACTTATTTGCTGCTGCATCCAGCTGGTGTTTAATTTGTTCATCCGCTATTTAGGATAGAAATGTGACTCACTTTAAGTTACCCCCACCGGGGTCACCTGCTGTCATGCACTTGGCTTTTGGAAAACCAACTTCCCTCACCGCGGGCACCACACCGCACACTCCTACACCAACACCCTCCAACTCAGTTCCATCATCTCCCGCTCCGCATACTGGGGGTGACGGGAACTCTGGAGCCGGGGGTGGCGGAAGTTTACACAGGCGGGATTCCATTTTTGATAGTGGTGGCACTGTGATTAGAAAGGATTCGGTCATTTTCCAACGCTTACAAAAGGTTTTATTTTTTATTTAACATTATTTTCAGGTTCTTCCTTTTATTTCTCTCTGATAAGTACTGCGCTGCGGGTCCTTCTATTTGAACAGCAAAATCTGTAGCTTGAATTTTGAATCGAACAATTTTCAAGAATGATGCTAAGTCTCTCTCACCTTGCTTTTCAGCTTTGTTTCAGTTTCTTTGATTAGTATGCCTGTCTAGACAAACGGAACTCAGGCACAGATCTGGTATTAATCAGTTTATTTTTATTTTATCAAGATTATGGTAGAACAGCAAGAGGGTGGTGCGACTGATTCGGGTAGGAAACCCAATCCGTTGACTTTACTTGACGCCGCAGTGATCAGCACACTTGAGCCGATTGTTGGATCTGTTGGGCATGAAGGCTCATTGGGTGGCGGTCCACTGACGCCTATGCTCGGATCCACTGTTCCTTCTGAGCTCAATTCCGAGAGTATGGACGACGAGGAGGCGGACGAACTCAAGAATGACACAGTGCCCATGCCTGATAAAAGGTGGGTTTTCCGTGTATGAAGAAGCGTTGTAGGGAACCGGGTTAAATTAATACCCTTATCATCGTTTCAGGTCAATGATTGCATTTGCCCAACGCGTCAAACGACTCCGGTTCTACAGTCAATGTGGGGGAGAGCAAGCTTCGAGCGGTGCATCACCAGGAACATCACCATCAACCTCATTTGTAACCCCATCTCGCTTGAAGCGCTCCACGTCCTGTCCCGACATTTTCAAAAAACAAATCAGGGAAGAGCCAATGGATTCTACCGACGGCGTGTCCAGTTCTTCTCATCAAGTCGACTCAGATGATCCGACATCAACCCCGAAAGCAGAACCAGTCCAACCATACGAGCATCTGTTCGACGGAGTTCTTCCTCAGTTTCTTCAACATCCTGGTGAGGGTCATTCTCAGTTTGAATCACCTCATCACTTGTTGGATCTCTGCGTGAGTAAGGCAGCTTCACTCCATGGAATGTCTCGGGGTGATGAACTCAATCTACTACGAGGCCACGTGGAACTTCTGCATACCCAGCTACTCTTTGAGAGACATCGACGTGAAGCTCATGCTCTGAGGAATCGGAGCTTGGCAAAACGATGCCGTACTTTACAACAGCAGGAAGATAAAACCTATGCTTTGGTAAGTTAGTGTTCTTCAGCGTGTTTCAATCAAATTGACAGTTGGCACTGGATTGAATTTGGGGAACATTATGATTTCCAGAGAAGCCAGATGCATAGCATGGAGAAGGAACTGGCAATTCTGAAGAAAGAAGTCACGTTGCAGCGAAATCAGGGCTTGGCTAAGGAAAAGGAGTTGCAGCAAGACATAATTGGTTTAGAAAAGCAAGTTGAGGGTTTGAAGAAACAACAGTCAGTACTTCGAAGTGAGAAGGAAATGGTGGACACAAAATTCTCTAAAATGAAAGACGAGTTTCAAGTTCTACAAAAGGTATTTCCAGGAATTTATCGTGTGGTATTCTGTTTTGCTAATTTCTAACGCTGCCATTTTTTGGCTGGTCGACCATTAGGAGACAGACCAATTAAAGGCGGAGATATTCCAGTTGGAGAGCGAAATCCATCATTGCAAAAAATTCGTGGAAATTAATGGTGCTCTCAAGGCTGCTTATGAAACGGCTCAGAAGGAAATCCTAATGCTGGGAGAGTTGTACAGACGGCAGGAGGAGGTGCTCTTGAGTTTGGAACCAAACCGTTACCTTGCATATGAGATAGAAGACCTTCGTCTTACCTTTGAAGATGAGTTAAAAAGTAAGCATGAAAGCTGCACAGGCCAATTCTCAGCCACGTCTTCCATTGATTCGGTTTCTGGGGAAAAAAATACATGATTTTTTCTCTATTCAGATCTGAGAAGTATTCTTGAGACTAAATCGTCGCAGACAGAGGCTGCACTTGGGTTTATCAATAACTTGGAAGCTCAATTAGCTAAGAAGGACACAGTCATAAATGAGCAGAAGAAGCTTGTGAATGATGCCAGCTACGAATACGATGCTCAGTTAAAGGTAAGGCTGTTTTCGTAGTTCTGGTCCATGAATGATTATTATTGTTTATTCAATTATGAAGAAGTATCCTAATTCTAGGAATTTTTCTTGGTTGACATTGACAGGCATTGGAAGACAAGTACGAGACTTTGAAGGCCGTAAATCATCGACTGGAATTAGAGATTCTTAACCTCCAGCATCAAGTGACAGTGAGGGCTCACGCTCCGTCGCGTGGAAATATTCGAAGAATTTCACCTTCGAACGGGGAGTCCCTGCATAACAGCAATAATTCGGATGTTGACAGTGCCGCCAGTGCTGGAGGTCTTAATATAACTCCAGGAGAACGCTCCGTGTTCATATTCGGTAGCCCTCAGTTTGGCCCAACCCCAGTGAACATGAATGATTTGCAGAGGGTCATTGAGGCAGTGGATGTAAATGCAGGTAATGAGCATCGGAGAGTCACCAGATCCATGGAGGGGGCAAGCGGAAGTGGCCGAAGGTCGTCTGGAGATTTCGACTCTCCTCCAAGAAATTATTGAGAAATAAACCACTTGAGACTTGACTCCTAATCATAATCAAGTTAGACCAGCCTGTGAGCCAGTAACATATCCTGGATTTAATTTTACTGAAGCCTTTTTTCGTTGCACGAACACTACTCGTTGTACTTTAATAATTTATTCTATTTATGTATTCACTATGGATTCAACGGTTCAAGGACGACACATGCTGTTCTATATGTATTTTTATGAATATTTTTGCTCGACTACTTCGGCTACTACGCCTAGAACACAAATCGACTCCAATATGTTTAGTGCGAACCTGACTGTGGTTCGTAGGGAACCTACATTATGTACGCATACCTGTCGTGTATATGTATAACTAACTGATCAGAGCTGCGAAAAACGAACATCCGGTGTCCACTACTAAACCTGGTTTAATAAATGTTTGATGTACTATTAATTGCCCTTAATTGCAATGATCTGGGAGGGATGAACTGTGTATTCGATCTACATTCGATTAATTATTCCAGTATTACTTTAGATACTTAGTTTAGGAATACACTGGGTGATACCTATGGTTCATCAGAGGTTATGCTTTATTCTGGTCACCTTAATCGCCTGTAACCACTGCTGCCGTGTACCAAATAGTACTTACATAATACTAGGTAGCTAACGTACCGTAAGAATCTGGCACACATTCATAACACTAACGCTATTGTTGGCAGCATGATACATAATATTCTGGGCTTCATCAATATAAAACACAATACTCCACCACTACAACTGTGCATCTGCCGACCCTCTTATTACGAAATACAAGGTTTAGAGATTTCTGTTCATAATACCTGAAACCATAATAGACACTTGGCGTAATCCTAAATATCATGGATCATAAGCATAACCGAAGCATGTAGTGCAGTTAATCGTAGCATCCATCCATGCTTCCCTGCACAAGAGGCAGTCGGGGTGGGGTGAAGGGATTTATTACACTAACAAAACACAACGCCTCATTGTTGTATTTAGTCATTAAAAATAATACTAGTATCAAGCTCTGTGTAGTGCAGGCTTATGTAGCTCGTGTTCAATGCCCAAATTACATTTTACCTTTAGCCAAGGTTTAAACTCACTCTTGATTAGATTTTAGGGGCCTGGCGTCGTCTCTTCCTGTCCGAGCGAATGCCCAAGAACAACCCGACCATCCAGAACCTGTTAACTGAACATTCCACCGATAATGTAGATTAATTTAAACCCGAAGGGAATTGATAACCTGTGTCAACCTGTCAATGATATTTTTTTTGTCTGAAAAAGCCAGGAAGGTCATTTGTGAATTGGATAATTTGCTCCTCAATGGTCTAGCCTGGCTGACTCTCCGGCTCTCAAAAGCCCATTTTGCAGGTTGTTACCTTACCTCCTGTTACCTTACAGCTTTTCTATTTTTATTCATTTCTATTTTCACCGCACGCTTGGCTGGACTTTAACTCTGAAGCCTTTTTGGTTTGGGTCAGTTAAGAATTTACACTCTACTACTATTGTGTGTACAGTTTTTGAGGTCGCACTAGTCATTAGTCTCCTCAAAAAAAGTAGGCCCATTCGTTCTGGGAACACAGCTTACTATCGAGTCATTGTTCATAATTATTTACACGTAACTCCAGGAGCATCGAAATAATTCAAGACTACAAGAATAGTACCTGTTGGAATTCGTGAATTTTTTTTTACGTGTGGACAACGAAGTGATGGCCAGTTCTGGTTTGGTCGGCGTCGGAGATGAGGCACTGATTCACGTCGCTGAATTTGAGAAGTGAGTAAAAATAGTTGGTGTGAATCTGATATTCCATATTTCCTTGGTGTCGATTGAGCTTGGTGGCTGTGCGCATTTGGGCTATAGGACAGCTCTAGCGCATTGTGCAATTATACATTTCTTATTGAACTTTAATTATTTAATTTTTATAGTGAGAAGATCAGATTCTTGAATACTGGGAGATTGGCATTGTCATCGCTTTTTGTCAGCGGAAAGTTTCTTGAAGCAGAGAGGATCTGTGATATAAGTGAGTGTGCGAGTCTCTTTGTCACAATTACAATATTTTGCTTAAAATTATTATCCTAATCGCAAGTGATATTGAAAATGCATACGCTTTGATGCCATTTACACCAACATTAGGCGTAGATACCGTTTTTCATGTGAATAAATATTTTCGACTCCATAGACATAAACGACCATAACTTTCCTTCGGCACTAGTGTTGTACAGGGCGTCCTAATGTTAATATTGTAAGCGCCTGCGATCAGGGGATCGCATATGTTTCCATAACTTAACCACCCACTTGTGTATGATTGCAGTGTATACATAGGTTAGGTTTGGAAACGTATGTGATCCCCCATTACAGAAAGACGACAATACTAAATATTTGCTATATACATACTCGTATAATACGAATGCCATTAATCAAGCAGATTGAAGATATTCGGAAAAGTCAGGCTAAAAAAATTTTAACACCAGGGTTATTCTTATCCACAAATCAGGTTGTTTCGGTTCGGTTGTTACATGCATTCATTATTGTCTAACCTAACCTAACCCTAGAGATTTGGAGATAAAGTTAACCTGAATTCTCAATTTTTAGCCAGATCGAACCTTTAGTAACTGATGATTTTCAGTTTTAGCATTGGATCCAGAAGATATCGAGACTCAAGACTATAAGCGTGACGCCAACTATTTCCAAACCCATCCCGAGCATTTTGATCCATCAAAAGTCTTCACCACGGATGAAAATCTGACCTCAAGGAACCAAGCGAAACCGAGAAAAATGCTCCGAAGCGTTTCCGAGAGACGACCGCTGCGTCGAAAGGCTCTGCCCTCCGCTACGGCTACCAATTCCGGGCTCAGCAATGGATTCCAATCCGGAAGTAAGATACCCACTTCCAGCTTGAGTGACAACGAAGTCTTTGACGGAAATAACAATAGTGGGTCGAATGGGGACGGGGACGCGATACCGGTAGTACCAAAACTTCAGCGGAGTCAGTCGGAATCATCCAAAAGATCCACAAGCGTTCTCCAAAAAATCAAGCGATTCGAAGCTCGTAAGGATTCATATATTTCATATTGTACCATATGCTGAAAAGTCCATGGTTATCATTATCAGGTTAATAATAAATGCCTTCTCTTGAATTTAGAAGCCCGCGGAGATGCTCTGCCTACATCTCGTGTACCTTCATTTCGGAAACACGGTGATGATGACAAATCTAAGCTGGCAGATGTCAAACCAAGTTTAACCTTTACTGAAAACACCAGTGCACTAATCTTGAAACCTCGCACGCCGCCGGTCGGTAAAATTCGAGCTACTATCTTTGATACTGTGGATTCTCCAGGGAGATCGGAAACGGTGTCCGGTTCAAGAATTCCAGTTACCCTGTCAAATTTCAGTTGTCGAGCGTCCGGATCCGTAAAATGGAACGTTGGGTTAAACGGTGAGCTAACAGCAATATATCTTGCATTAGAATAAATGGGAACCGATTTTCTGTTGATGTATGGAAACTCTGATTTTTGGAATGGACTTTACAGTTGAGGAGGAGCTCCGCGGAAAATTAGATCGGGAGTTCTTTGGTTCGAACCTTCTCTCTGGAGCCGTGTTCGCCTCTTCGGACGGAAATATTTTGGGTTCATCGCACAAGGGTTGTCGAACCACTCCAGCAGAAATCCAATCCCTCATGAACCGGATGAGTAAGCGTGAGCTAATTACTTCATCAAAGGTCAAACTAGGCGGAATTGAGTACAGTTGTCTCTCGGCCACTGCCCACATTGTGCGAGCGAGAGTACGAAATTTGGGTATCAACTGTTCAATTTTCAAATCTGGAATTGTCATTGCTTTATATGAAGAACCAGTTCTTCCTAAACCAGTCGGTAAATTAGTTCAACATATTGGAGAGCTACTCACGAATTATGAATATTGAGTACACCCTAAGTCAATGTTTATTTAGCAGTAATGTTGGGTATAAATCATATTAAACACGCTTGGTTAATTCCACGCAAATATTTCATACTGGGTTAATTTTCCGGAATCAGAACTTGTGAGCTGTAGTAGGTAGGCAATAGAAATCTAATCGATTTTAGGAAATAGGTGGGTAAATACCTACTTGCCTGGCAACTCAATGATGTTCAATTTCAGAATTCGGAAATACGCTTGGTCGCCTCGTCCGCCGCGGACGTACTGTATGTATTACAGATAAGTTCTATATAGGTATAATACGTCTCGGTTCAGTTCGAAAGCACCGTGCTGTTTTCAAATCTCAATCGGATATCGATAGCTAATAGGCGATGTAATATTAGCTATGCGCTTTTGGCTTAATATTAAACTACATAGATCAGTAGTGTCGAGCTTGAGCCAATATGAGTATGTTCCCAGCTCCACTCAATTGACCAGTTAAGATCCTCACGTTCTGTGCCTCCCCAGGGTAAATTTTTTGTCTTTGTCGGATAACACGATAAGTACCCAGGTATGTTCTTTTCACCGCTAGACAGGGAGAACCTCAACCAAACTATACTAAATACGTGAATCATACAGATTTGATCCTGGCGTAGGTCAAATTACTTTTTATTTCAGCATAATTGGTTGAGTCGCCTTCGAATGAATAGTACCGAAGTGCAGTGTCCATGTTAATAACATGGGTATGGGTGCAATTGTCTTATGGTTTTAATTATCCAACCATAATTCAACCATTTAGTTGTAGATAACGCCCATCGTAGCTTTTGGAGAATGCATTTAGCTTCATTTTACAAGGGTTCCTGTCTCGATTCATTATTGATTGTGGGTAAAGTTAAGGGTACCGATCTGGACCCTTATTTTCAAGGGTTAAACCCCCTTTTACCTTGTTTAAGAATTTAGACATATTAACATACTGGACACTTGTGCCGTATGACAGACATTTTGTCTGCACACCCAGAGCCGCACACGGCGAGAACAATCTATGTTACAGAAAAGTCCCTATCAAAGCCTTCAGGGTAGAACCTCCCTCTCACATTGGATAAACTGCTCTACTAACGCATGTGACACTAACATAATAGGTAGTGAACTTATGATTAATGCAGCATATTTTGCATACACTTTTCATGATGTTGGACCTAGTTCCGCAAATTTTGCATACACTTTTACTGATGTTGGACGTAAATTGCTTTTCCGTTATCGTAAGAAAACCTTTATAACGTTGCACTGCACGATATAACTTTAGCTGTATAAAATTGTGCCTTGCTCTAAAGGTTGGGGTGATTTCAGTCCATACGGAATATTGAAAATTTGTAATTGCATTCATTGTTTAACCTTGCGTACTTATGACACACTCTTGTGTTTTGCCCTCATTACCCACTACTGGAAAACGCTGCTGCTTCTGATTATGCATTCAGTGGAATGCCCAGCTTACTGAATAAACTTCATTTCATCTCATTAACTAATTTGGATTCTTATTCCATAGCTACATAGTACATACATCAATTTCAACCATAATATCCATTACCACAACGCAACCTCACAACTTTACAAAGAGAAAATACTAAAAATTGAACTGAATTTAATCATAGTGTTCGGAATGAGTGCGTTTCTATATGAGTTGCTATGACCATGGAATTACTCATGAGATACATATGCACCTTGTGAACACATCCACTCAGTTACTTTGACGAGAAATCATATATTCAGTTTAGAATCAGAAATGAATATTAATTTAATTAACTAATTTGAGCAAACTAATATCAACTGACTATTCTGAGTAAATAATACTTTGTGCGCAGATCAGTTCAGTTGGTGTCTTCTGAAAATGTCTTTTCATAATAATATAATATTTAAATAAAATATCCCTTGGGCCATGACACATGGCGATTTTAGTTACCAATTTTACATTTCGTCCAAAACCTGGGTTGAATTGTGTGACTCAGTTTCTGCAGAGCAGAATAGAATGACAGTCTCTGATTTGTAGTAGAGAGCTGGTGCTTTCGCTGGTAATACTCAACTAAAATGACAGCTCTTTGAGCTGTAGATTTCTTGTTCCAGTCGATGCTGTCAACATTGTACGCCTTGCCATTATGCTTGGTCACAACAACAACGCGATTTCCTTTCGGCATTGGACCTTTTCTCTTTCTCTATATATTTATCTTTTTGCATTTTTTCATAAAGTTGAGGGATTTTTTTTCACGTTTGGCTAGACGATCCCCATTTTTAAACTGATCAAATAGATCACTTGCGTCTTTTTGAAACTCAGTGGGCAATCCACGTGTGTATTGCTACGCCGAACACATTGTGGGGTGTAATGGGACATAACATCGCTTCTTTGCTTTTGTCTTTTAGATCTAGTTCTTTGTGCTCTTCATTACAATTTGCTAATATGGCTGCAATAACTGCAGAATTTACACTGAAAAAAATTATTCTATATTCATCATTGCTCATTTAATCAGAATACAAATACAAAATTAAAGTATTCAAGTTAATTTCATGAACTTGAATTTAACTTACTTTCCAGTGGGTCATAATTGGACCGTTCGTGAACCATACTAAGTCACGGATTTTCGTATCTCCCTTGAGACGATTCCTGGTGGGGACATATGCTGTCCACTCATCATTCGGTGGTACAGTGGGAATTGCTAAAAAATTAAAAAATAAATTTTGAACTCAAACTTGTGTGGTGAGCTGGTGAGTTGATTCGATTAGGGCTCAGCAGGTTCTAATCTATTACAATTACCAGAACACGACTCACCAAGTGCATTATTATTGTTGTTATCCTCGACTGGTCGGTATTGGCAAACATACTTCGAGAAGGTTTTTGGTACCTTGTGCGCCGGTATGGTTGTGTGTAATGTCGGTGGGTTTTACTTGCCTGTATTCACAGGTCCGCCCCGCTGGGTTTATAAATGGGTGGTATTTAATGCGGCACTGAGAATAATGAATTAGCACGGAAAATAATGAATTGGCACTGAGAATCATGAACTGGCACTAGGTTCAAATCAAGCAAAGTCAGTGCCAATCCATGATTTTCTGATGCCAAATTCATGATTCTCAGTGCCGCATTAAATATACCCCTTTATAAATCCTAGCTAGGTTAGGTTAGGCTTCTCAAAAGCCCTTCGGGCTTCATCGAAGACCTAACCTAACAAGGATTTATAAACTTGCAGGCGTTTCGGAAAACATAACCTAACCTTATAGAATGAATCTCAGATGCCGACCTGTGACCACTGCGGGTTAGTGCATTGTGGTCAGACGTTGGAAATGGAACGTGGGTAGTGGGGTATGGGAACGATAAAAACTCAGTGTCAGGAAACACATCAAGTACGAACAACCATCTAGAAGTATGTTTGCCAAAACCGCCTACTGTTATCCTCGTCCTGGGCACGAGAACCACGACCCTATTAGTGTGTGAGCCCAGTATAACCACATAAATTGACAAGGGCATGCATGAGCGCGTATTCCGAATGCATTAGGTCCTCTGCCGAACAAAGGCAGAGGCAAATTTATCGTAGGAAAGCTCGTGTGTACTAATTAGATCATTTTCTGTATACGCTCCTTCTCCGGTACTGTATTTTTCTTAGGCTTTCCTCTGATAATTGGCCTATTTTATAGTAAAGAATCTGTAAGTATTTATAAAAATATACTTATTAACTAAGTCATATGAAAACCCTTGGAATTAAACCACTATGGAGCTTCAGTCGAATTTTTACACAATTAACAACCCAGTGAAAATAATACAAATTGAACTGAATTTATTAATAGTGTTTGGAATGAGTGCGTTCCTATATGAATTGCTATGACCATGGAATTACTCAGGAGATATCGCCTACAATAGTTCGTCCGCATAGCTTTGGTAGAAGATCAGCCCTGTGGTTTCTTTAAATAATGTCTTTTCGTCCAATCACAATGATAACTTTTTTAGGTTGCAACGTTTTCACAAAATTTGCATTTGCGGTGCTAAGGGTAGCGACGCACGTTATATGCTGAAGCGCCATCTTGTTACCATTGAAGCTGCACTAGCGCTCTAGCACTTTAGTTTATGTACCCTCTTGTTGTCAGCCGTGCATATCTACCAAAGGGCAAGCCCAATTCATTGTAAAACTCCCCATATGAGTCCGGCTGAGCGCCATTTTGTTGCCATTTATCTAACCTCTCTGGAGTATAAGAGCAGGCGTGGATTCAATACTGTTTGTTTATCTCATAAGGTGGCAACAAGTGGTCACACGTCACGTCACACATAGTCAAACGTGTTACGTGTTTTATTGTACAGTAAACTGAATTCTCGTAGATTTATAAGCGCGCCAATCCGGGCCATCGGCCTTGTCGAACGCACGCGGTAGTATGGCTCCCAACGCCTAGGGACCCCGCCTTCGGCGGCACCGGCGTCGAGGTCGTTCCACTTTCTACATTCTAAGTCCACCTCTGGCACGGGTTGGTACATTGAGGGAGGAATCCAACTCTTCAATACATATTTAATGTTTGCTCTCCGGTCAATCCTGCTCCTATCCATCGACCCTCCGTCGCCATCACCGGCATAAGCCTCATTTTCCTCCTCCGGTCCGTTATGATTTATGATCCTGAACAATAAGGCTCACACACTGCCAATATAACCAATCATTGTCTGGTCCATCCTCTTCAGGGCATAGTCAATTCTCTTCCAGGTCGTTCATGGTTCTTTGCATAATAATACCACAATGAGAGTACATCCCATTTATACTTTATACAAGATTCTCTCTGTCTAGGCGATAAAAAAGAACATGTTAACCGACAACGGCAATAAATACGCACTTAATGGTTACGATTAAGTATATGGCTACTAATCAGATTAGAAGTGAGACCAGTCGCAGTGGCTCGACACTGATCTATGTAGTTGTATTAGTATTGCATGACTCGTATGTTTTTTCTTGACATCGAACATAACATGGATTAGTAAAAGTTGTTGTACAAAAGATTATGCTTACACGGTCCGCGCATTTAGGTAGTAGCCCCAGAACTATTTATTCGTTACTTTATAGGATTTATCTGCAATAACTTTGAGATTTTACTCACAATTGGTACTGTTGATGTCTTTAGTCTGGGAAAAAAGAAGCCCACTCCAGCCTGGGTTAAAATCCCATAAGGGGCGTGTTGT
>JAQFYT010000599.1:0-22982 GCA_034694925.1 Ceratophysella denticulata
AGCTCCTTTGTGTTATCGTGTCATGAATTTGCTAATCTATGCCGAAATCAAGGCTTTAGCTCTAGATTGCCCAACCAGACTCACCGTGATATCGTACACACATTCTTTTAGTATAAATTGTACGTACCCCATGGTCAGAGTACCATACGGGGTTTTACAAGAGGATAAATAAAAAAAAATAAAAAATATAAGGCTTGCAGAGCCGTAGCCGTACTGTACCTATCTCTATTTTCATTCATTTATTGAGATAATAATTGTTTTTCGGTTTTTTACAAGGACTAATGAATTCAACACTGGAGTCCGGAAATCGAATCAAATTGTAATGCGAGTAGGCACAATAATTAATTTTATTTATTTATTTTAGCGTGACTGACAAACTGATATATTAATAATAGCCTGTTCAGCACATCTTGTGCTTCAATTTTCAGTTTTCAATCTGATTATCTTTTCTAGCAGCCTGAAACTGTAAAATAATCATTTCGTAAGTAATAATTGCACTTGTGAAAGCAATAAGGAAATTATTGCTGAGGAGAAAGTATTTTCCGCAATTAATTCCAACTTGAGTTGTACGAAATTGAGATAGGAAACGTCCATGCTGGAAATATTAAATTCAAAAATTAAAGAATACTTTTAATTTGCGAATTCAAAAGCATTGTAGATTTGTCTTACCAGAAATAATTTACTTTTGGCTTCAGGTTGCTTGCCAGAACATGACCAATTGTGCAATAGCTTAATTCCTTCCTGAACCTTATATAACGAATTAATTCTAAATAAGTTCAAAATAAATGCCCATGTCCAAGATGGCGCTTGTGAACAGCCAAACTAATCATAAGGCCGCGGTGTGAGGTGTGACCTATAGAAGAATTTTTCAAAATGGTCTTTGGAACAACTGTAAACTTTCAGCCAAATAATACGTCTGATTACCCCGGACCCTCAAGCCGGGTGCGATGTGTAGCATATAGTGCTGGTGCTGTCTGTATGGCTTGGCTTACTAAACTATGGGATTCCTCTAAAAATTTAGTATTGTCATAGAGCACAGATCGGCCGTTCAGCAGTCTGTCGGCTGCGTGCACGAGGTATTGTAAAGTTAGTAGCATAACATTTCGTACTTATTTCGTTTTGTTAGTCTTTTTGTACGTACCGTTACAGCAACCTGATCTTAGGTTTTTACCTGCATGTTCATCCTATGTAGGTACCTACTTCGGATTGTAAATTGTAACTAGAAAACTGTCAATGTCAGCGTCAACTCATACTGTCTGAAGCCTGAATACAAATAGTTACATGTGGTTACATGCACAAGGAAAAACAATAAAGCTTCTAATCTTAATCTATAAACGGATGAAAGAATGCGTCTAGAATATCGTTTAGAAAAACATACATATACCTAAACATTTTCATACCGAATATGGATATCAATATCAAACCTACTTTTATTGGTTCCATTCTTGCATTCTTCCAACTAATGCTAACGTATTTCGAATATGAAATTAAATTATGCTCTGGTTATGGGTACTACATACATATGACCCGTGACTTCATGACCCAAGAACAAGCCTCCCTGCCTCTGAGAGTATGTCAATGTCACAAAGAAATAATTCTGTAGGTATCTCTGCTCAGAACTTTTAGAGTAGTTTAGGATGATAAGTGATAAGATTATAACAAAAAAAACCGAGGAAACCAAACTGCAAGCTGCTGCGCTACATATAATGGTCGCAAACGTCGTGCTTTGTGCCTTGTCAGGTATGTATGTGGTATATGCGTGCGGTACATGGTGAGTTGTCGGCATTTTTTAAAAACCAGAATGCCATCTGCCACCTGCTGCGCTGCCACCACACACACACTCGAACGTCTAAACTCGAACGTCAACGTTCATATTCGTTCAGTTCCAGTCCCAGTTTGAATTTATTAGTCGGAAGTCGGAATTCACTCATCGACTCGTTTCGTACATCGTAGATACGCCAGCGTTTATTGTTAATTTTTAATGTGACGACGGGTCACAGGTGACAGGTGTCACTTGTCGGTGGACTAAGGTCAAAACAAGAGCAACTGGTGACAAATCCTGGAACAACAAGGTGACAGGGGTTTAACTTTTTCAAACTTCGACTTTTACAAGTGAAGTCGACCGGACGGACACACACGGGGCAACCGGACCACCAGTCACCAGTTGCCAGTCTTGCGTCTTAACTTAACTGTTGTTGACTGTCTCTCTCTTGACACTTGACAGAAGAGCTAAAACGGATGAAAAACGAACAAAACAACGGGCAACCGGGTTTACAAAATCAGACGAGTGAAGTAAGTGCAAGGTGTTGCCAGTTTTCAACATAGTTTGAACGCGTAAAGTCAAGTTTTCTAATTGTCAACTTTTAGTGGACTAATTAACTAATAAGTGTAATTTTTAATTTCGATTCATGAATAGCATGATCCAACCTTTAAAACAAGACCATTCTTAACTGTGAGTCCCCAATATTTCGCTCTGAGTACCAGTTTAAAGTTCAGATAAAAGGACCTTATTCAGGACGGTCAGCGATTGGTGGTGCATAGCATAGGTACATAATAAAAATAAAAAACAATATCATGAACGCTTCTGGGAATAATGTCTTAGACAGGTGAATAGACAGGTGACAGGTGAAAGGTCATAGACAATAAAAGAGCTGCTGATTAGTTAGATTAGTTATACATTTTGCCATTTGTCACATATATGTGACCAGTTATTTTCTTACATTTGCACAGCTAATGGAAGTTGAATACAATCAACTGGAACTGATAAGTTTTCTGATTCTCTGTTTGTCACTCACTTGTAGGATGTTTATGTTTAGGTTTAGTTTCTAGTGTTCTAGTTCTAAATTCAACTGCTTTTACTGCTTTTCTGACGTATTTACATTCCGCTGTCTGCGCCTCTTATTCTTATCATATAAGCTCCTTCTGCCTGCACTAACATGTCATTTTCATGATAAGATAGTGACCCGGACGAAAGGTTTTGCAGTCCTCTCACTCTCATCAGGCTCAAGATTCTTGTTATCTAAATCTTTCTAATCTAAATCTAAAGTTTTCTCTGAATCTGAACTCGCCATGTTACATGATACAATGTTCCTAATATTTGATTTGTTACGGGGGGGTCGTTTTGGTTTATGGTTAGTATAAAATGGAACCAACCATAAATACTTCTTTCAACTGTATAGTTTGCTCCCTGTTGCTGGTCTCCGTTCCGTATGATGTATGCTCAGAGTTAAAATGTATTTGATTTCCGGCCTATTCCCATTTTCTAATTTCAGTAAGTATTGTATTTACCTTTTCGTTCGTCCGAATACGAAATACCAAAAAATAAGTATCTATTTAGTTTAGTTGCATTTTTTCCTTTACGAAGTTGACGATACTTTTCGTCTCCACAGATAGGTACATTGATGATTATTAATATAGTCACCACAATCTTAGTTATTTTAATTTCAATACATCTAACTTGACAGCTTGTACAGGTTTGGGATTGAAGCGACGAGTAGTAACCTTCCTAAGGTCGTTTGCAGAATACTCGTATGTCGTTGGTGAATCAAGGAAGGGACGGGACGGGGAGGATGTACAAAGCGGTCATTGAGTTCAATGTTCCTTCTAAGTACGTCAGTCGACTAATTGGAGTCAAAGGTTGCAATGTCACCAACATTAAGCAACAGACTAGAACCAGGATTTCCTTTATTGGTAAGCAACAAGGCAATTAAACAAGACATAAAACATGTACACACTGTTGACCGGTTAAATCGATGTCGACTGCAACTAAACGTTAACAGTTGACAATAAAATAAAATATATTGTACATTTCCATACCTATTCCATATTACAGCTCTCCCTTCTGACAATGATCATCAGCTTTGTCGGATCGATGGTGAAACCGACGATGTTGAAGACGCCAAGGCCGAAATTCAGATGCAGATAGATAAATATGCATCGCCGGCCAAGAAGGCGCGCAAGAAGTTACAAGAAAACAAAGTTCGTTTGGGGGTAAAAACTAATAGACTAACCAGTTTCATTCAACCGGCAAAGAAACAGAAGATTACGTTGGTTTCTCACACTCAAGAGCTCAGAGAAGCTCACTCAATCTCGTGATTCGCTGACGGTTGGCTTTTTGGTTGGTACGAACTGTGATTGTATTAAACTTATTTTTAATTTTATTGATTTATAAAAAGATAACGGATACTTTGGAAACCGGTCATTTCAAATTTGAGCTGAAACCCGAGGAGAAGTGGGACTATTATAAGACGATCCGCCAGCACGAAATGAAGGAAGGCGCACTCGAGAAAAAGATTGGACCAAAAAAACTGGAGCGACAAAAACGTTTGAGCAAAGTATGCCAAACGTGTGGAGAAAAGTACACTGGACAACTCAAGAAACATGTTGCGGAGTCTCAAATTTGCAGTTTCTTGACCTGGGATAATGATGACACTGCAGCAGCTGCTTCTTGTTTGACATCTACCCGAAAAGTTCGACCACAACTGACTTCGCCTATTAAGTCGAGTCGTGTGAGTATCTTCAATAAATCGGGAATCGCGGTTTTTGATCTTGTAATGCCGTTTATTGAGTGTTTCATTTTGATTTAGAAATCTTCTGTGTCTAAAATGAAGCCGTCCAAGGGTGTCCGTGTGTCTGCTGGATCTGGTGATTTCATCTGTGACGTTCAAACTTGTCCTTCTTACGATATGCCGTTTTATTCACGTGACAAACTTGAGGGACATTATAAGAAGGTCCATGCTAACTTACATATTCCCATGGCCGGACCGAAGGACCCTACAGCTGCAGCGCCATTCCGGCGAAGTTGTGAAGGATGTCTGAAGGATTTCCATGATCCTCATGCCTACATTAAGCACACGCGTGCAAGCAAGACTTGTCGTTTGAAAATGATCCACGTCGATCTCGCGGTTGCTAAGGTTAATTCATTTTGATTACTGTTGGTAATATTAGACAATGTTTCGTTTATTTTTTATTTTACAAAATATTTGTATAACTCGCAACATTCGATGTTTTCAGATATCTAAGAGCTTCCGCCGAGTCCCGAAACTTGATGACGATAATGAGTGTCGCTTGTGCGAAGCTGGATTGTACTTGCTCGGTTCGAAGGAATTCAAGAAGCACATCCAATCAGCTCACGGAAAGTATAGCTGTAGCTTCTGTGATGCAGTTTTTAATCGCCAAGAACACCTTCTTGCTCATGGTGAGACTCATGCTGAAGAGTGCAGTCGCAGTTACAATTCCAAGCATCCGATGTGCAAGCTCTGTGGAGAAACGTTTGAAGTCTCTTGGAAACTGAAGCAGCATCTTCGAAACAATCGGCTCCTATGTGGACGGAAACTTTGCACCTGCGTTGTATGCACTGGCTCGGTTGGAACTTCAACTGCATCTTCAAGCTCGGATCGGGATTCTGACTCTGATAACTCGGATACGATTCCGAGTACCAAATCTTTCGCAAGGACTCGCACATTCAGCGTTATGAATGACAATTATGTGAGTTATGCCATATTTCCATACTATTTCTGAACAAATGTATACAATTACAAAATCTTTATAGAAGCATGAATCTTTCTTGATTAGGAGCTCGTGATTGGAGGCCCTGAACATTCCATTACTCGCAAGAAGAAGAAATCATTGTGATTCGGGAAATACCTAATTCCCAACCAAACAACGCACGCATGGTATGCAATGCTCTGGCGAGGGATGCTTACTACTTAATGGATTAAAGGTGAATAGAATTTATATTTTAGTCGTCGTTAGCATTCGTATCCCGAGTCGTTAGAATTCAGAAGTATCCTTGGAGAAGATGTGTGTGGAAATCTCGTATGGTTGATAAAGTTATTATAAAGTCATCCAATCAAATGATGCATGCTATTTCCATTACGTATCATTCTATTTATATCACGCGAATTATGATTTTTAGACGTCGTAGTTAAATTATATATCTATTGACATTAAATAAAGTAACAGCATTCGCCAACA
The DNA here is from genome assembly GCA_034694925.1 of Ceratophysella denticulata. Taxonomy (NCBI): domain Eukaryota; kingdom Metazoa; phylum Arthropoda; class Collembola; order Poduromorpha; family Hypogastruridae; genus Ceratophysella; species Ceratophysella denticulata. The sequence continues at coordinate 5,977 of JAQFYT010000599.1, forward strand.
TAATTTACGGTTTGTTTGAAAATGATTTTCGATTTGATTTGATATTGAAATTAGCATAGTTTCTTCTAAAAAATATTGTAAAACGATTATTTCCTGACTTTGCGCATAATTGTATCCCTAGCATAGAAATTAAAGTAGGTTCCACGTATATCGGTATATTTTAATAATTCAAAACTACGATTTACACAACAAGACTTTAAAAACTTAACTATGACACATTTTAAAGATAAGAACGCGAACACAGGATAACAAAATAAATTAAATCACAACTATAATAGTACGGTAATAATATATAAGCTCAAAATTGCCTCTTGTCACGAACTATAAATAACTCCTTTACGAACTAGTTCACAGCTGACACTGACAGTATAAATAAGTTACAACAGGTAATTCATACGTATAGGAGGTACAAGATTCGGGACGTACTACTTACAGAGAGGTACGCGTGAGTGGTAACTGTGATATATGGTTTTTGACGTAAATGCACATAAATGCAATGAGATAAGAAAAATAAACCTTTACAAAAATGCTAAAAATCTAGGAGTATCAACAACTATCAATTAAATGGCATGAGCTCTGGAGCGTAGCATATGGACTTGACTGTGACTGATTTTGTGACTCTCTGTTCGTACAGCCTTGATCCGTGAGTGGGACTAATTCAGGTAAAACTTGTCCCCCTGGACTTGAGTCTGTATTTTGTCTCACGATCTTACGATTTCTTCGTCTCGGTAATTCAATTTCTAGAACATCCGCTCCTTCTAATTGAACGGAGGCTAGTGGGATGTCGAGACAGGGTGAAATTATCCTTGGATTATTTGCAAGGAATTCTACAATTTCAGATGCATGTGGGCGTCGTGAGGTTTCGAATGCCCAGCATGAAAGTAAGAGATTCTCTCTGTAAATTGGAAATTAGAGTAAAGTCCATTGAGAGTTGGAAATAGAATTACAGAAAATATTAAGTTATAGTAATTCCTGATTTCCACTTACAATTGCGGCTTCACGCCGTCTGGAATGTTAATAATATTCCCAGCCTTGACAACTTCCAGAACTTGGTTATTACTGAGTCCCTGGAAGGGAAAGGAACCAAAGGTTATAATTTCATACAGGAGAACTCCAAAGGACCAAACGTCAGATGCTGGGGTAAAAATTCCCACTGCTAATGATTCTGGAGCCATCCACCGTACTGGAAGCATTCCTGGAAATTGTAAATTGTTGCATTATTTTGTCGAGTGTACCGCACGTCCCAATATATATTTTACTTTGACAAATATAGTTATTTCACGTAACGTACCCTTTCTGTTTAGCCGGTAATAGTCATTTTCATACATGGGTCGGGTCATTCCAAAGTCGCCCAATTTGACCACTCGACTTGCATTGACAAGACAATTTCGACATGCCACATCTCTGTGAATGATTGTAATATCATTGTTTTAAGAATTACGGATTATTGAAGAAATTGAGGTAGTGTTCAAAGTTCAAATACCTGTGAACATATTTCAGCTCTGCCAGATACGAGAGAGCTCGGGCTACATCCAGTGTCATTTGGGTGAGCCTTTTGTTAGAAATCTCATCGGATTCTTCACAGTTCTTCTCATTGACTAGATGACGACGAGCTAGGAGATACGTCTTTAGGTCGCCTGAAAACAAAATATAGTTCTTCATTATAGTTTCGAATAATCGACATGATTTCGAGACTGATTTCTGATTTGTATTTTGAGGATTACCGTAAAGCATGAATTCCATGATGGTGTAAACGGGTTCATTTTTAGTACAAACCCCCAGAAGTTTCACAATATTCTTGTGTTCAAATCTTTTCATCACCTCGGCTTCGCTCAAGAAATCAACCTTCTGCTCTAAGGTCGAGCCCATTTTTAGAGTTTTGACAGCCACGGCGACCTGGTCATTTTCGAATTTTGAATTAGAATTCAATTGAATCTTTCAACATGGTGTTAGGGCTCGCAAGTTGAAAAATTCGCTTACCCATCCCTTTTCATCTGAAAAGCATTCCCCACCGTACACAGTACCAAATGCACCTTCCCCGAGTTTCCGATTAATAACCACTCGATCTCGCGGTATTTCCCACTTATCAAGCGCTGACACACTTGCCACTGACAGCATGTCAATACCTAATGACTTCATGTAATCCTCTGTTTTTCGAACTCGCTGGTCATACCTTTAAAAATCACATATTTTGGTCGTTGGCTATTTCTGTGTTTAATGATTACAATCGTCTGTCAGTGATTGAGCCATACCTCATTTTGATAACAATGAAGCAGACCACGAGTATCATTCCCAGAATGGTGAAACCAATCACATTGGCTATTACAATGGCAATTTCACATGAGACGTCCAGTGCGGATGCGAGCGTTTCCAAAACACAGGTGGGCGGAGGTTCGGACCCGTCACCAGGAACCGTGCCGGCTGGATTTAGCCAAACAATGGCGGATTTGTTCAACGTTAATCTGTTGCAATTTGAGAAAATGAAATCAGTTCGCTCGAAAGTTTTTTATTTTTAGCAGTCTAATAACTAATTGTTCTTACACTCCATTCAAGATTTCGTTTGTTTTGTCCAATGATATCGGATTGAAAGTTCCAACAATTTTAGTTTTTCGGTTCAACCATTGCACCAGATGAATTGCAGAAAGCCGAGATGGGCCGCCGATAAACTTAATATGTCCGCTTACACCGTGGAAATCTGTCTTATTGATAATTTCAACGAAGGTTCTGAAAACAGGATAAGGGTTTAGTTTGCCTAATTGAGTTTAGCTTGAGATTGAATATTTGCTTGACTTACTCTGTAGTTTTCACCGAATGCAAGTTGGCAATATGAGACTGGTTATGTTTCAATAGCTTATCCAGAGCGTAAGCATAAGTCCAGACAGCATCATAGGCATAGCCCGCGTAGTCGGAAGTTGTTAGATTAACCTTATTACAAGCTGCCGTGTAATTCTGACGCCAGTCACCGATTGAAATATTTTCTTGCATGACTTCATTATCAGGTGCAAAATAGGCGTGTTGAAGAGAGAGGTGTCCGTTGATGGCCTGAGGTTTAAAAAAAAACATCTAAAATTAAATCAAGAATATAAAGATATTTTAAAATCAAGATGACAGCTAACCTGAATCATTTCCGAAGTATTACAAGGTACAGCGTCTTTCCCACTGATAGCATTATACCTATCAGTGTCGTACCAGTCATCAATGAACCAAATGGGCAGAAACCAAACATAACCCTCCCGAGCAGTCATTTGTTGTCGATAAGCTTCACACATTACTGCTCGTGCAGCATGATCGTAGAAATCGCCGACGATGATTTTGGCTTTCTTAGATTTGAGGTCTTGTAAATACTGTACGCATTCAAGATTAACATGTTTAGCAAATATAACTTGTACCAAAATATCCAATAATTGGACTCAGCAATTCACCTGGCTCATATTAACATGGGCCCTCTCCTTTGGAAACTTCCGATTCGCCACGAAGCTAATCCCGTTCTCCTGAAGCAAATCGTGCAAATGACTGACATACTCCGCATACTTCTGACCTTCCTCCGTGAGGGACGCAATTCGACCCCATTCAAGTTCTTGAAATAACTTGAGGTAGACATGGCTATCACAAATCACAAGAGTCATTGGAGATTGAAGCATCTTGTTTACTTGTTTTATAATAAGATCAAAGCATTTCCAATAAAACTTACCGATACTGTTTGTTTTCACCAATTGTTCGGAAGAAGTAAGGATACTGTTCCCGATCTGAAAATGTACTCCCTTCCGCACTATAAGAAATTACGACGGTTCGGAAGTGCCTCGCAACGCCCGCAAGTGGTTCTACTGTGTCCGAGCAAGCTGGACCTGATTAACGCATCAGAACACGGGATAATTAGCAGGCGATAAAGCAGACCAAAAGGCGTTTAGTACCAATTACAGTGAATGGCGTCATTAGGAACTCAAACCACTAAAAACACCTACCCAGTATCCCGGCCATATGGGGAAAGGTACTGAGTCGAATGTAGTCAATAAAGCTCTTCATCACCATATCAGCCCGACATTGACCATCAAAGGAATGAACCCTTAGAATATAATCCTTGAGCACCGTGTCGTTAGCATTAACTGCTCTCGTCGCCATATTAGCCGCAATGACAATGCCTTGTTCCGTATAAGTCCCCGATATTGGGAAAATCCCACCGATGTACAATACAGTTTTCTCTGACTCGGAGCCAGATTTCCAAGTCTTCCAAATTGGTTTATTTCCTTTCATCCAAGTACAGGCTACAGAAGCAATGGTCTCACTAGGATTGGCAGTTACGGATTTTTGGTATAATTGCAAATAGGAAGTATACTCCTCCAGCGTCAGCGAAAGACGATGAACAGACTGTGTCAAGGACAACAAAAGAGTATTAGAAATACATTGTATTATTGCCCATCCAATTAAATAAAATTATTTTTATGGGCTCTTGAGAAATAGGATGATGTGTTTGACGCAATGGGTATATAGCTATGCCGCCATATGATGAATCTCGTAAGCCCATATTTTAACGACTTACGACTCATGAGGACAACAGTTTACATTGGGATTAAGTGCCCATTAGACCGTTAACAACCTAGGACGCTTCAGAACGACAATAGCAAAGGATCATAAATCAAAAGAACGTAGCTTATAGAGCTTATTCAATTTCACGTCAGACCGCTGGCTGCATCATTGCCAGCCAGCGCATCTTCCAGAATTATTGCCCAAAATACAAGGGATCCCATACGTTTTGAACTCGGCCAAAGAACATGAATACGCACACTCTTTTACGTTAGATTAAAAGCGTATGCGATCAGGGGCAGTATATCTTATTGCAGTAGTATCTAATGCTGTTATTTATACCTCATATGCCAGCTTGGCTCCTTCTTTCAGTTTTGACCAAACGACTTTCTCCAGTTTCCCTGACTCGTAGTTACAGTAAGAGTCCGTGTTGCAGGATGGGAGAGAGACACTAATTAAATCCAGTTCCGTTGTCAGGAGCGTTGGTTTCCAAGAAAAGAAGAGCACGCCGCGCTTCTCACCCGACGCCTCGTATTTCTGGAGTAAGTGACGGACAAATGGGTCCAAGTTCGGGCCCAAGTACACCACTCGGACATAGAGATTCAGATCCTGGATTTGAGTGGGCACATAGGATGAGGATTCTGGAATTTCAATTGGAAATATGTCAAAAATATATTTGATTTGTACTTTCACTCAGGCGACAATTCTAAAGAGAGCTTTCACTTTCCCTTAGGATCAAAGAAAGTCGCGTGAGTGTGAATTAAGCTGACGCCAAAATTTTTAACTTAATCAAACTTATAAGTATTCTAATCAATCATTGGCATTTATTCAGAGATTACGTATTTGTAGGACTGGGACTATAATGCAGTTCTCCCTGAACTAATGCGCAAAATTTGACATAGGTACTTGACTTGACGGAAAACCAAATTTGCCTAAAGTGTCTAGCTTTTCAAATATTTCCCATAGTCATAAATATTAAGGCTTGATTAGTCTACAATATACTACCTACAACATATAATCTTTCTGGTGTACAAATCTGTGCAGTAAAATTCAAACGCAAGGAAGAATTCCTGTTTATTGCATGGAATATATAATTGTAGGTAATGAATATATGCTGTACATGTTACTACTATGCTTCGCAGCATTGTGTGCAGCGCGTGAAATAATTAAATACTTAACTAGACCAAATATCAAAACCTGCCTTACGGCACCTTGGGACCAGAAGTCTACTGGGAATATTACGAGACTTTGTCTAGAGACTGAGACTAGAAAATGTTTTGCTCCTATGCGCTTCCATACGAAGCACAAAGATCACTTTTACATTTTTGGAGGTTTTCTTGGAGATTAGAGCTAGGTTTTGATTATATTTACCTATACTTCATTTGTAACGATATAACATGAGTTTGAATTCATTCAACTATAGAAGCGAGAAATGATATTATTATTCGGATAAAATGATAAAAGACTCTGGTTTGGCAATAAGAAATTAATTGGATCTTTAAATATGTTTATGAGATGCAATAGTCATGTTTGAAACGCTAGGATGTTTTATGAAGTCCACTTTAACGTGTATACATTGCTGCGAGTTTTCAGCTATTTACATAATTTTCTGCGACAGACGGACAGACAGACGGACAGGGGCATCCGAGTAGACCTTCTGGTCTAAAATGCAGGACCTGAATTAAGTGTTTTGAAAAGCCTTAATGACTTCTATTTGATGTTATGGTTATATGCGTTATGCTTGATTTTTCCGTAATGGAACTAATTTCATGGTGCACGGGTTTTATATGTGAAAGCGAATACTGCATAATTTTAGGCTTTGGCTATAATATCAAATTTGACAACACTCACTCGCATAGCTAACCAGTAGAACAGCACAGTCTTTTCCTTTACAGATCTCGGGTTCATAGATTCCATTAGTACAGTAGGACTCTCGGCAGTAGTAATTTCCGTCCGAATCTCTCGAGAGTCTCGTGGCATTGAGGCTGTCTTGAGGACTGAGACTGAAGAGACTTGCGAGCCTCAGATCATCCGCATATGTTCTCCAGTAGTCCAATTTCGGGTTGTCACGGATGATTTGGGTGTTGGGCGTGAACCAACCGAATCTGTGTCAATAAAAACGGAATTTGGTATAAACCCTGTTTGTTTTCCCTTGAGGTATTTATAACTACTATGTATACATACATATAGTCACGTCGCCCCAGAGTGATTAATTACAATTACGCCTTATAATACCCCACCCCCACGCTTGAGATTTGCGAACGCAAGAATAAAGTTACGGAGTCGGGTAATCGGGCATTACTTTAATAGTACGTTGCACTTAACTTTTGGGTTATGGTTATGAGCCTGGGCCAATCGTACTGATATCCAATGGAATGGAATCATATCTGTACTGAGTGTTTTACCATGCTAGAGGAAGTCGTCCTAAATAGTATAACGATTGTTACGTTCTAGATTTTATAAATCCAGTTTACGTTCTTGAAACTCGGACAAGGCTAAGATGTGTAATTGAATTTATTCAAATGACCAGAAAATTACCAAAATACCTAACCAGAGCTATATGTAAGAATCTCTATATGCCCTAGGCCACATGCTACCGACGAAAAATCGTCAATATACTCCTCCCTGAACCCGGCCCAATTGACAACGCCTCTTTACCCGCAATGCTCATACGACCGCGTTTCGTACGATAATTTTAATCAAAAATGAATGCCGCTCTTTGTTTACTGTGGCTAAAAATGATACGCTGTAAATTCTAACTATCCAGAGCGCAATTAGTGAATTACCCATACAACATAATCTATAGACTTCGTACACATGACTCATTTCTTTGAGACGACGGATAACAAAAAAACCCAATCCATTTGTATTAAAAATTAAAACTGAATATCGTGACAGAAGAGACGAGTCTGACGTTGAATAAAAATCAAATCATTATCAATGAATACTGAAATTGAATCCAGTTCATTTCCCCCTTTTGCATCTAAATATGATAATGCCTGAAATGAGACAGAGACTGTATACTGTATTCTCTGTTAGGGTCATACAATGTATTCCGTCCACATACACAGCTCGTGAATGAGGGACAAAAGGTCAGACCTCGTTTCCAATCCAACGGCGTAATTAGAACTTGGGGCCATACTGCTATTAATGTGAAGGCCAACGTAGCTGTAACTGTAAATCATGTACTGCTGGACTCATCACTTCCGTCCTTGTATAAACTAAACCTCGACACTAACGGCACAGCATCTAAATCACAATCACAAACCTATGCAATTTTGGCTGATCTCATCTGCAGCTTATCTTTTAGCAACTAAAACTAAATGCTATTGTGGTTTATAGTACTTGCAGAGTGCACATAACCCACATCCAAGGCGAGGATGAAAAAATCTGTCCTCAGCAATTTGTAATCGTAAATTTTAATGGATATTTATTAGTATTTCTGCAGAATTGCACATTCTATTGTGTGTAGTATTATAGGAAACATACGACGTACTTATGCAGTCCGCCCACATCGCACCTACATAATGCATAAGCATAAACATTTCACCAAGCATTGCATCACACTCACACCATTGAAATTGAATCTTCAGGCGACAAATGAAGGGAAATATACGTCATTTGCGTGCTAGAGTTTAAAATAATAACTATAAAGATTTACTAATTTATTCTACCAGGCTTTTGTTCCACGACAGCGCCATTAGTTGCTTATCAAGAATTTACCATCTCTCTAGAGAAATATATATTTGCAAAGTCTCAGCCTATCTTTGTCACATAAACTAAACCAGGACATTATTTATTACTCTCATGTGACATTGGTACTCGAGCAAGAACAACTACAACTAATGAATTTTTTATGTACTGCAAATACAATAATAATGGAGACTGAATTGAGTCTGCGTCATGCATGAAATCGAGTCTGGCATTTATAGTCCTTGCTAATACAAGTTGACGTGTCGAAGTGCTGTCCCCTATCTATATCCAGGCCGTACATAATTAACAGGCACACATGGACCGTATCTTATGAATTTAGCATTAAACAATCGAATTTAAACAACTTTCAGCACTAATTTCACCACAGACAGATGAACAAGGTTCTGTTTGGCCATTCTTCCGTTTTCGCGGAAATGCGGGCTTTGATAAGGAAATGAAACATTCAATTCCGCGTGGGATGAGCTAACACAGCTATTTAAATTGGCGATATTGAATTCAACTAAAATAGATTCGGGTTCAGGGTCAAATTCTCGAGCATTTCACTACGTCACGATTCCTTCCCGCTATTAAAAACGTTTCCGTTTGCAGCAAGTATCGTTTGCCGTTATGTTTTACTTTGTTGCTTGAAAGTTACACGAACTACGGAAGTATATGCTTTTTGTACGAGAATTACTAACGTACGCATAACTCGCTCGCAGGTAAAGTGTTAATTCAGGCAAATCCGTGTTGTCATTTGTGGAACGATTTGGAGTGAAATATGTCCTGGAGCATTCCCCAGTCTAGCCTAAGCTTAGAGGAGCGGTTTTATCGTAACCGCTGTTTTTATGGGAAATTAATTCCCCCATGCTGAATATCAAGTGGGGCGGAAGTGTTCCGTGGGGGGTTCATCAAACGTGGACTGCATGCCTTGAGCTGGAGATAAATGGTATGTAATCAATTTTCTATTTCCACTTTCCAGGGTTTAATCCGCTCTACTAAATGCACCGCCATGAACCCGTAGAAGTATATTGTAACTTGCAGGTTTAGTCAAGGTTTATTGGTACCCACGATTCGTAAATCAAACAAAATTTGGAAAAAATCTATGCTGTGAAGTATAACATTCAATGAACAATTGCCTACCTACACTACAGTATGTCCCAATAAGCAGTGTTCGAGACGCATGCATCGGCAATGTCGCGTTCAAAGTCATATTAAATTTCCAAACGCTTCCGAGTTTCAGGTGCAGGGTGCAGGTTTAATGACTTTTAATAAAGCACAAGAAACAAGCTACAAGAACACGTTCAGCCTGTAATCATAAGCTTTGACGGGTATCCGGTTAATCAAAGCCACCTCATTTGAGCCCATACGCTTTTCTACAATAGCACTAACCATACCCTTTGAACTTCAGACAGAAAGCCTTCTTTGAGTATTACTAACGCCAGGCCAGAGATGACGTAATTAATGAATCTGCACGGCGGTCACGAATACTATTGTCGCAAGAAATTGTGTCCCGGAATTACCGCCGGGGTATTTGGAGAGACGCATATCATAATAACGATATTGTTATTGCCACGGCTCGCGAAACGCGACGCGACATTTCATCCGCTTACTCGACGTACCCGCTTCCAGCCGCTGCGTACAAGTATTTATGAGTTTCATTCCCTTTGATCCGCTGGAGCATAAATATCATCATTCCGCATCCCGCATATACAGGAGCGGTGAAAAGGGATTACACGAACGACTGAGCTGAGCCCCGACCCCGTCCTCTTGTGAATGAACCAAATATCCTCCAGGGGTATGAATGATGAGCCCTTAAACTTATCTCAAGAACTGAAGCCGAAATAGAAAAAAAAACTGGTGTAATAACCATGAATTCCCGTAAGTAAGCTAGTCATTTCATAACTATGTTACTCCCGGCTTATTCCCAAATTCGGATGCGGGTGGAATACGGGATCGAATTTGAGTCAAGGGAATAGGACAGCCAATTCCACATAATAGTCAAACTCAAGTAAGATGCTCCGCTGCAAATCAGAGATTAGGTCTAAGGTTTAGTATCCCACAAGTATCTGGACTAACGAAACCCAAAACCCAACGAGGAACAAACTTGAGTACACTTTTGGAAATATATGACCAGTTTCACTATAGTGATTAAGTTTTTCCAATAAAGTAAATCATTTTCAATTGACAGTATTGCCGTATACATCTCTCTCTGTTCCGCTGCAATTTCCGCCTAGCTTTTGACAGCTCATATACCGTGACCGTATGTCCATTGCTAATATAATAGTGCAACGTAAGCGGATTTTTGGGAACTGCAGCTATAGCGCACAGAGATCCTCAGATCGCATATTTTTTTTCAGACTTAATCGTTAGCTTGTCGATTTGTGATTAGGTCCAGGTCAGGAAAAAGTATGTGAACCCAAGATCGTACGCTACAGTATATATCAGTATCAAATTTTGAGACCATGAACTCCAAACCTTATTTCATCTTCAAGGCAGGCCATGACCCTGGTCCCCAATGGCAGAGCTGGAGGTTTGAAATAAATCACTGTTGTGGCTTATGTTGAAGTTATCTTACAGTCCTACGAGAGAAGGTTTAAATGGGCCAATTCGTCAAATAATAGCTGTGTGTTTAGCTTGTGGAAAAGCCGCAGACACGTGGATTCTCAAAGGAGAAATCCTTTACTTAAATCTAAATGCTTTCTCCGTCTCGTTTATCAATGGCATGTGGCAAGACTTGCCTGTGCCAGACACGTCTAGACACCAGAATAAACATTGGCCTTAGGACTTAAATGCCTTGTAATAACTCGGTGGTGCTCTATTCCCTCGGCCTCACCCTGCATACGGAATACAGAATTAGGGATGAAAGTGAATTAAGCTAAAGGGAATGGGTAAAAGATGAAGTACATGGACGCGGTTCTTCGTCCTTTGAGATTTGTACAGTTAACTAACTTTAAGTTTGAGATGTAGCCAAAATTAGCAAGGCATTTAATTGAATTTAAATTTAGATTTGAATTGAATTAAACTTTCGCTTGTCGATCCATAGGGGGTTAAATATAATTATTTTTTATCCTGTGCACCAAACATTCCAATACCCAATTAAAAAGAGGAAGAATTGCCATCGAATCTTAAACTGTTATTTTAGTATGCTATGGCTCAAGACGCTACAGGGCATTACAAGTATACCGCATATACCACGTGGGTGGAAACAGAAACGGCTGCTGGGATATCCGGTCACTCAACTTCTGCCTTGACTCCTTGAGTGAACCAGGGACGTGCCTATGGGCAACTTGGGCGGACGGAATGGAAGGTCAACTTGGGGTTGGTAGTAGGCATTGGGTAAATGTGCTTTTTTCCCTGCCTTCCATTAGGGAAGCTCTAAAGTAAATAGATGACAGTTCTCTCTGGAGACGTGGAAGGAAGTGAAAGTGGCTCGTGGGCCGTGGCTCATCTCTCGTAACAACGACTACAATCATAGGAAATGACTACAGAAGAGCTTAGAGCTTATCTTCCCAAAAGCTAGAAAGCGTGCCGACACGGAGGAAATTCGAGACTCATTTAAGCAAAAGACTCCAAGACGAGAGATCGAGAGGCGTCTGCAAACTTTAAATGACTTTCCCTTTTGTGACTAAAGGTGAAAGCAACCATCTCAGAAAATGTAAATGGAATCAGAAGGGTAGGGGGTTTCCCCGAGAGATAAAGTAGCTTCGGTTACATTTGCATTTTACATCAGGCAGATGAGGTTGGCTGTGAAGTGGAGACGTAGACGCAACATTGAGCACATGCTGTGCCCGGTGTTGAATGATCTTGACTTGAGTACAGTATAAGCGATGAAGTCTGAAATTGAAGCCAATGAGGTTTAGAAGGTAAAGGTCGAGGAGAAAGCTGTAAACAGAATCTGTAGCATGGTATCTCAAGTATCGCATCACTGACTGTTGGCTTTCACTTCCCAAAGCAAACATCAAACGTGATTATTTGTTTTTGAGCAGGAAGGCTCTCGAGTAATGAATTATACAAAAGCATCGGGTTTCTCAGGCAGTCAGGTCAGGTAAAAGTACAAGGTGGACCAGTGTAACCGGATATTTTGCAACAAAAGGCAAAATATGTCGGAATTCCGGAGAAGTAGGCTTAAAGTGAACTGAATTTGTACAATCAGTTACAACACACTTCAACAAAAATGTAATCTGACTCAGCAAACGTTGCGTAACATTATCATATCAAATGTATTACTACCTAGCGTAACGCATAACCTAAGCCTAGGCATTATGAGCGTATGTAAATTATTTCACCATTTTGGAAGTTATATCTGTACAATATGTATAATAGCGGGTTTTATGACAAATTTTATCAAATTTTTTGAAAACAAGAAATTTATCCGAATTTTGAGCCAACCTGTATGTCCAGGTCCATTCTTTTTCGTGTGAATAAATTGAATGAGCTTGGTTGAGCCTTCTTTCTCACAAAGTCTGTCTGTTGTAATGGGTAAATTGTAAATTTATATAATTTAAGCCTTTCGAAGGAAGTGAAACTGAAGAAATGGCAGGATGGTGGGAATGAGGCAGACTGAGAAGACAGGTTGAGTATGAAATGAAATTAGGAACCAGTCACTGAACAAGGCTTTCAGGTAGGCACCCCAGGATTTTCTTCCTTGATGAGTCAGAAATTCGGTTACCAAGACGTCATTTGACCAACTTCGACTTGTGACTTCAACCTTCAACCCTGAGCTGAGCTACTACCAGGGTGATAGTGTCTTGATGGAACCCTTTCTTCTTTCTAAATTACCTAAATCACGGAATTGTGACAATTCTAGCAATGAAACCTAATCTTCAGTGATTCCTGAAATATGTCTATCGCGTTGTTCTGCCCGTTCCAAAATTACTTTGCAGATCATGCAATACTGTAAACGATATCGTGCCGCGTGGCACGATTTGTCAAATCAACTATACCTGGTTGATGGTGGTAAACATTGTACTGATGATTTGCAAAAACCTTGAACTTGAATCAAAATCTAGTTTTGAATATTCAGATCTAAAACTGGTACGAATATTCATGAAGATTGCGTAGTTTGAATCAGTTTACGTATAATGCCTTTGAAATAGCAAAGATTTGACTTCGACGCTGGATGTAAAACTGGTACGAATATTCATATGAAGATTGCGTACATTAAATAAGTTAACTTATTTTGCCTTTGAATGGGCAAAATATTTGACTTCAATGCTAAAATATGTTGGTACAACCTCCCAAATCAGAGATCCTGCCCATTGGCGAAAGCACAATTGACTGCAAACTCCAATGCTCAATGCTCAATTTCCACCCAACCAAAACTAATTTAAATTGGCAAGTAATCTAGACCTATAAGAAATTCATTGAAACAGAAACTTGTACAAAACTTGTTAACTTACTTTCCCGGAAATCCAAGATGACCACAACTCTCGAGTAGACCTTGACTTGTCCATTCCTCCAACTCAATCTCAGGTGATAGCCATACAGCTAAATTTACCATGGAGTCTGGAATCCTATGTATGCACATACAAAGAGTAGATAACTAGATTACTTACAATGTTATAAAAAAAAGTTGAGAGCAAAATTAAAACAAAAACCATCTAGGCCCCTTCCAACTTTTACGTAACTAATTCTAACTAGGATTAATTAATCCAACGTTTCTCACGCAAGGAAGGATGAGCTGTCTTGTCTACAATGTATGTACTGTGTAGCTACTAATTTAATCAACTCAAGAGCTCAGCACACTCAATTGTTCAAAGGAAAAAAAAGCGGGGTGTGTAGTACGTAGCTTTGAAGTTTTCACGGAACACGTGTAGTGTAGATCCCAGGCGATCTACCAGATTTTGAGAGTGACATAATTTCGTTAACGTGGAATATTTTGCTTTTGGTTATAGGTCTCTCAAACTTAAGCTAGGAAGAAATTTCAACCTAACCTGACGTAAAGTTAAATATGCAAACCCAGCAAACGCAATATGTGATACTCAAGGTGCGGTAGATCGCATACGATACAGGTACAGTTTCCTGAGCTCGTAAAGCGACAGGAGGGGTATTTAATTCGATTTTTGAAGTGAGCTTAAGGGGCCTCAAGACACGTCCCACTAATTGGCTCATCGTTGCCTTCGCAAAAGACGGCAGGCATTATTATTATAGTGTGCGCTCCAAGTTGGGACCGCTGGTGTAAGGTTGGCCGCATGCTATAACATCAGGTACCAAGAAGACCAGCAGTTAAGTAATCAATCTTCCTTACCTGCCACTCCGAACGCCCCACGTACTGGACGTCCCATCTTCTCCTTCACCCGCTAATCGATTCAGGACACCGCTCGCATTAAAGTGATCTTCTTTGATAACCAATTGAACAGACTCGTAGCCCAGGACTTCTTTCAGAAATATCATAAATGCCTGTGTGACGAGCTGATGGCCGAGACGGGCTGAGGTTTCGAGTGTAATATTGTGAATGTCATTCTCGAGTTGGAAGAACCGGCGTGGGGTCACCTCTGGAATTTTCAGGGTAATAAAATGGAGTTAACGGATTTAGTTCCAGGTTACGTGGATGAAGTGAGAAAGTTATATTACATAAACAGGTGGAGAAAGCGCGGAGCTTATCAGGCACGGTTCGCTGGGTGAGCACCTTAATTATGCAGAATGAATGGGTAAATTATGCTCGACGCAAGGCTATAAATAAGAACTCCATTCCAGTGTTTCTGCATAATTCCAATTAAAGCTGATGTAATGCAAATGGTAAGCCTTGAACCTACCTTAGAACCTTAGAATTCAGCTTAGCAGTGTTTGAACACTTCTACCGTTATTACCTAATAGAGCACCATAACATTATGGCGAATACATTATAGTTTGCTATTTATGCCCGATAGATACAGAATTTCCTACAGTATTCAGTTTTCCAGGTTTTAGGAGCGACGCCGAACGATCCGTAACATTCAACAGAACATCAACTTGCGAAAGCCAAATTTACTATTTATAGGCACAGTTCAAGATTCCGAGATTGATTTAATATTTAATGGATTGACGAACACCCTGAACGGTAGAGACAGAAATAGAATTTACATTTCAGCATATCCGAAATTGCATTTTCGAATCCAATGTGAATGTGACGTAATCAATTTAAGTTTAAGGCATTGAAATAAGGTAGTACCTTGATTAAAATTTATACTGACGCTGAACATCTCAATTCTGTTCCTTGTAGAGATTTCAAATCAAATCCCTGAGGATAAACCCTAACAAGAATTGGGAATGTTGTTCAAATATAGAATCTTTTGAATGGATGGTCTAAATAATTGAATAGACAACACGAAGAGCCTTTCCAGAAGCTCAATTCCAGAACCAAAAACTACTATGCTATGCTCTAGGCCCACGGCTGATAAGACTGCCGTGCCGTAGTAATACATTGCCGGGTTATGGTGATATGAACATACATATATTGAACAATCTTGTGGTCCGTGTTCTTATTTGTTCAAAACCTTGTTCTGCACTTTTTCCTTATGTACGTCGCCTGAACTTTGGTCATAAATCACCCCCGCACACAAACTTCCCTGATTTTCTTGAGTGGCTTATTTATTAGAAAGTTTTAAATCTCTGAGTCCATTAAAGCTTAGGCTGTGCAGTGCAGCACGTGGAGTTTTTAGTTTTCTCATATGAAGTGAAAGTAAAAGAGTGAAAGTCGTTGAAGCGATTATTCGAGATAGAAGATTGGGTTACATTCCACGTGCGGTGCCGCGATCTCATACTATTTTAACCTTACCTAATAACCGTTTATATCCATGCCTTATTCCTATTAAATGAAAACATATGCGATCACGGTATCTCACATTGGATATGAACCGAATGGGAAGCAGATCGAGCCTGATGAAAAAAACCTATATTGAGAAAATGATAGAAAAAATTTTGAGGCGTGACTTGGTTTATGAATGGAAGATTATTATTATTATTCCAAACGTGAAAGAATTCATTTAAAAGTATATAGAGCACTTTTTTGCTTTTCCTCTTAGGCCCTCTACGTAATTTCGATTTCTACAGAATTGGGAAAACGGGACATTTAGGTGCTTGGTAGGTTGCAGATGGGGAAAATGGATTCTAGGATTCTAGTCATTTCCCTGTCTGGCCTGGTGGGCTCATGCTCAAGCAGAGCGTTAAATAAATGGAGAAAGTGCAATTGGGACTAAATGAAGGCATCCTTCAACCTTCACTTTAGTTCTGTCAGCTCTCGTTACACTTTTTATACAGTGCCATATAGTAGATATACCCTAAGCCGTCTGGAAGATTCTCTGTCATGGGCGACCCCATTAATTGCCACCACGTGTCAACTCCGCACCAGCCTTGGGACAACAAACCGAACCGATTACTCACGTATGAATATGTACGATTAACTATAGTATGTATTACTGTGCGGTGCGGTATATTCGGTATTCGGGGGAAAGGATTCAGATTCAGAATGAGCAAATTTATTAGCTTTGTTAAAATTACGTACAAGTAGGTATATGTTATATAGTCAATACTCATGTCGGGCTGAGACAAATAGAGACCTTTTTCATTCCGATAAGTGAAATCTCGTTTCATTAATATGATACACGTACAAGGTTTAACCTATCAGGATCAGTTTCCTCAGAGGCACAATAATGCGAAAATTAATGTTACGTAACCAAAACGCCAGCGGCTTCACGAGCCACGGAATTCTATAAAGTGATTTCAAAATCTATATATAACTAGTGAATACCCCCCGCTTAAGCGAAGTTGTCTTCAGAACTAATCACTACACCGTACTGCACATACTTTGTTGG
>JAQFYT010000600.1:0-22968 GCA_034694925.1 Ceratophysella denticulata
AACCTACAATTTACTTAATTTCCCGATCCAGGAAAAAAGTATAGTCTACTAGTAGAAGTTGACCTTATCCTTATCAGGAATATTGTTGCCATCCCGGCGGTTCTCTCGAAATTCGTGAAATTGTCCTCATACTAAGGGATTGTACTTTTACCGGGATTACCGCGTTAATTGCATTAACAGTATAATATTGTTAATTTAAATTTAAAATTTAATTTCTTTCTGGAAAAATTTTATTTTGTACTTTTAAGACGGCATTAGGTGAATTAGTTCTTCCAGCTCAGTGAGTTATTATGCTTTTTAGCATTGTTCTATTTTTATTGACGTGAAGAAGATGATTAATTCAGAGTTTAACTTTTACTTATTCCCTTTAATTCAGGCTTCCATTTGAGAACTTGTAGGCACAGATATATGAATAAATTACAAAGTATAAATTTCGCTTAAATTAACTAAAGGTGGATACATGCGGCATTACCGCGCTGAATTGCTATACTAATGCGCTGGATTAAATATGACTTAAACTAAAGTACCTCGAATACATTGTGTGGTTCTGCCGTGAAAACCCGCTCTGCTTTCAAAGGATTCTTACATTTACATTCCATGAGAATTTGAGATAACAGGTCTTTCGTTACACCGTAGACACTTGGGAACCAGGCAGTGGGATATGAACCCAAAGGCCCACTTACATTTCATGAAATTGAACGAAAATAACCGGTGAAAGGTGAACATTTTCCCTTGTCCCTTGGAAAAATATAGTGGAAACTGTTTATAGTAAATCCGGGTGTATGGTAATAGTTGGCGCGACATTACAAAATAAATGTATGGCCAAGAGCCGAGCTTGGCACACTTTGTTACATTCTCATTAATTCGCATTACTTAAATATGTGCTCTTTAACTTACTGAATATGGGCGCAAGTAAACCAGTAGACGTTTATTCAATAATTTATACAAACACCTTCACTTCGGTTTCGTCTAGTCTCATTTTTTCGTCAGATGTTACAATTATTTGACTAGTTAATCTATGGTTAATTAAAAAAATGATGGGTTTACTCAAGTTCATATAAAATACAAAATCGTTATTTTTACATCACACTGAGTTGGCTTGGTAGTGGTATCTTCTGAACATAACCCATCGCAGGTTTACACGTCCAACTCGCGCCATATTCGACTACCAGACATTTATGATATCATTATTATTACTATTATTATTATTATATTATTATTATTATAAACGACAATAATAATAATAATAATTCGACTACCAGACATTTATGATAAGCATTTTAAAATCGAAAGTGTGAATAAGACAACATGAGCATTGATATTACCCGTGATAAAACATTCGCGCAAAATTTTAACTCCATACAAAAGCAATTTTCTATAATACTACTCACTATACTAATAAATTCTGCAGAATCCCTTAATTAACCAGGTTTCTGTCATTTCAACGCCGTATCACACGTGTGTGCCTATAACGGGTTGTGTCCACAAGGTACATTGTTACCAACCCAGGCAAGGTCTGAGATTTGAGTGAAGAGACCTACCTTAAGATACAAATTCGAAGGTCTATATTCAGTGACTCTGGATTCACTGTAATTTACATAATTAAAAACACACAATTTATACATATAAGCTTTATTCAAACTACTTTAGGAATTACATAACAAATAAGTTAAAAACCATTATTCTACCATGCAAATAGAATGTAAACACCAGAAAATCTAGATTCGGTGCAATTACGGACTTTTTTTCATGAACCATAACCACGATATTCTTAAATTGATATATGACCAACAATTAATATCGCCTTCATTAAATGGGACACGTAGTAACACTGAACCTTCGTGGATTAAGCTAACGGTATATAGTGTGATTTTTTTGTCTGAATTCCGTTGGCATTTAGTTGAGGTAGAATTGGTTAATGCGGTAATTTCCCTTGTTTATAGCTTTTCATGGCGCCATTCCGGTTATTCGCGCCTTTTACCAGGCGCTTTTTTATCTACTTGGAAAAGCTAAATGCAAAATGAAATACAAAATGAAATTTAAAACAAAATGCAAAATCAAATGTAAAATGAAATGGAACGGACCAGTACCGCCAGGGTCGTATGTGACAAAACCGCCAAAACGAATGATCCTAATCCAGTCACGCTGTCTTGCTTGGTACAGGGATTTTGGCATGGATATTTCCGATTGCGCCTAGCGCAGCGGGCACAGGCACTAATCAATTTTGGTTAATCTCGAATGACATTGACAGATCACTTAGCTGCGTTGCGACATTTTCCTACAATGACATATTCCTACCATTTATAATACTTGTATTCCAAATATGCTGTAACTCATCGAGACACTTAAATAAAAGTCAAACAAACAAACAAACATTGCTAGTGGTTTTCTAAATTTGTAGTTCATGGCATTCATAATCGTCGTCTGAAAACATTTGTGATTTACCATACATTTACCACATTTCGAAAGAATTTAGACGAAATATCTTACAAATCACACAAAAACTCGCAAATAGAAGAATTATGAATCATTTGAATCGAAAACTGAAATCGTGTGCTTTGATTCGCTGCAAAATCGGGAATTTTTACCACATGGAAGCTCAAGCGAAACTAACAATGCTCGACAGAACAGTGAACGGAGAAGTATTTCTTTTAGTAAAATGAAATGTGTTAAAATGTGTTTCGTTAGATTTCCTAGCTAAAGCGAAAGGTTCTAGAATTTGAAAAATTTTATGCGTCTGCCAAACAACGGATGGAAGAAGCTAAATTGAAACATTATCATAAAACAGTGAACGGAGAAATAAGTTTGGAAAAAACTACCAATAAAAATCAGCAGTGCTTCAGGGATGCTGAAATCAAATTGTCACCGCTGAACGCTAGGCATTGCAGCATTAATCCATATTTACAGAGAGTATTTTATTTGTAGCAAATTGTGTACTTTTAACATGTTCTATGCCAAATATTGTAATCTATTAAATCGACTTGCTTTTGTTATGATATTTTGCTACCAACTAAGCATTACGTAAATCTCACTAGCAGTTGTTGAATAAATAACCAAATTAGAGGAATTCCTAATATTTCAGCAGAATTAAACTCGACGCATTTTAGCGTAACTTCATCTAAGTCAAAACCATTGCCGCAGGAACATATACCATATGGAAAATTATCGGCTTCGTTGTCGTTTGGCAGATTACAATTGAACGGTTCAACGCAATTTCGAATTTCGCCATGTACAATTTTTGTGTAACATATACCTCCAGCTGGGCTAAGGCATTTGCCAGCAGCTTCACTATAGGAATCTTCGGCATATTTGCAATCACATTTCTTGTTGACCAAGTCGCAGGATAGCAGGTCGTTTGAATCACAGATGAACGTTGCATTGCAGGCCTCTTCGTATTTTAAATCAATTCTGGGTGTTCCGCAGGTATTGCTCTGACTTAACGGTACTAACCCTGGTAAGCACATGCAGAAGCCAGTATCGTTGTCAGCATGTTGAAAACAACCTGAGCTTTCAGCACATTTGATTTGCATATTGTCGATGGGGTTCAAATGGCAAAGCGAATTATTTCCAATCCCACTGACGCAGGTCTCAGTGGTGTGCTGGTAAAACGTCCCAGTATTCGGCATACATTCGCAATGGCTACTTTCACAGGCCAATACAGCCGAGCGGTCACAGAAATGACTTGAATTACAGCTCTGTCCGAAGCCAAGATTTGTTACGACAGCCCCACAAGTCCTATCCTCGTAGGCCACATAATTTTCAGTGCAATCGCAATGCCCAGTCTTGCCAGATATGTCTTCCGGATTTACAATGCAGTCTGCATTTTCAATACATTTCAATTGTATTCCGCCGATGGATTCTAAGTAGCATTTTGATTCTGGATCCGCTAGACTGAAACAGGATTGTGCATCTTTGTCAAATACCATTGAATCGGGATAAATGCATTCACAGAGACCTTCGATTTGACCAGGGTCACTGCATTTGAGGATGGACTGTCCGTTACAGTAATGGGACCCATTACATCGTTCTCCGTAGCTTTGGATAACGTAGGAACCACAAGTTCTATCTTCATATGCAGTGTAACCGGTTACACATTTGCAATAACCGATTAGAGGTTCTGGATTCGGATCATCCGGTCTGACTGTGCACTGCGCATAGCTGACGCAACTTCGTTGAAGATCTCCGATAGCCTCAAAATGGCAACTTCCTTCCAGCCCAGCAAGTGAAACACATTTGTCCTGATGCTCTTCGTAAACCATGTTATCGGGGTCAGCGCAAGTACAGAATCCTTCAGAGCTGCATCGAAGGTCAGCTGAAGTAGCACAGGGAGTGGTGGCATTGCAGACTTCGCCATAACCTTGACCCAACCTCATACATCTCCCTTGGGGCGTCTGTGAATATCCAAATGCACATGAGCAGGTCCCAGTAACACCGGAAGGGTCAGATGGGTCGCTGATGCACTCTGCGTTGTTGGTACAACGTATTTGAATTCCTCCAACGTGAGCATTATAGCAAACAGACCCAGGGACACTGAGGCTCAAACAGGAGCTAGCGTCCAGATTAAATTCCATACTAGCCGGGTTGACACACTCGCACTGTCCGTCCGTTTTAGCCGGATTCCATTCACTGCATTTGAGAACGGAAGGTGCATGACAGTAGTGTGATCCATTGCATTTCTCCCCGAAGGTCTGAGTCAGCACTTGTTCTCCGCAAGTAAGGTCTGCGTAATCGACATAATCCTGGGAGCATTTACAGTAACCAATTACCGTCGGAGTCGAAATTTCTTCAATGGGCCGGAAATGGCAATCTGCATTCTTGACACATGACCTTTGGAAGTCGTCTATGGGTTGCATGTAGCAGCTTCCGTTTAATCCCGTTAAGGAAACACATTTACCTTGTTCTGCATCGTACAACATAAAATCCGGCACTGAGCACTCACAGACATGTTCTGTAGAGCAGATTAGGTCAGCGAAACGGTCACATGGTTGCGTAGAATTGCACGGCTCACCATACCCCAAAATGGAGGCTTCATAAATTGTCGCACCAGCCTGTGCCACAATATTCGCTGCCAAACACGCTAGAATACTTAAAAATCTAATAAAACTTGCCGATACCATTTTAATCAACGTTGAAGCACCGAGACGTTTGATGAAGAAATGTGAAAATTACTGATTTTAATACGCACATTTATATGCCTTGGACTATCTATCGATAGAATCGTAAATTATATTTGGATCCAATCTATTGACGCACAGAAAGACTATTACTCAGTCAATTAATCCTGGTTTATGAACTGTAACTTCGTAAAAACAAAATTCGATTACCACCGAATTAAGCTAATCTGTCGGTCGTGCCTTACTTCGGTCCTCCAAATTGATGAAACTACGAAATCATCAAAGTCATAAAATTCGTAGGTACCTATGGGAAGTTCAAGTACCCGTTTTAAGCTAAGAATTACCCGTTGAGCAAATGTTGTGATAAAGTAATACCTAGATTAATTAATATTAATTGATATCCGTAAGTTAGTTCTTTTCTTAGGTAATATGGGGCATGGGACCAGCCAAATGAATTTTATTGATTCCATCCAAATTCATGATCATAAAGCACATATAAAGACAACTCAGTGTGTTGATTTTATAACTAATCTACTGTAATAAAACCAATCACGCGGTAACCAAGATATCAACGCTAAATAGTAAACTTTATTCCTGAAGTGCTTAAATCATGCTTGCGATCTACAATAATTCCATACCTAATATATCCATACCCATACAGGTTAGTTAATTTGAACTGCTAAAATTATCCATGACACCTTTCTTTTTTCCACATTCTGTATTGGTCTTACGTTGAACAAATACCCAACACTTATATACTACATACAATCTTTCAAAAAAATATCTTCGAAAATTATGTCATGCAACAAAAAATTACAGAATTTTTAAATACGTCAAATTATCTCCCATTTTTTTAACTCTTCTCAAACGCTTCAATTTCTAATCGACTCGCTTGACTTTGAGTCAAATTAGTTTTCAAAGTCAGGCCCGTGCCTTCACGCTCTACAATTCTCACAAAAAGTAGCTGAATCGTACCTGACAAAAGGATTCCAGGTAAAATGGTCGAAAACCCGATCTATTCTATCGGGATATTTTGCTTTGTGTCAGCCATTGCTAAAAATGTGTAAAAATAAAACCAATCCAATTGACATTTACATATGCAAAATAAAATGTCTATACACATTACCCACAACTATGCACATACAGAGGTTACATACATCAGCTACAGTATAGCATGTTTTAATTAGAATGCTTCATGCAATATCCTTCATAACATTTAGCGTTTGCGGAGCATAATTAAAGGACACTACAAATACTACGTAGTATCCAATGTATCCAGTGTGATTGTGTGAACCTTTACGAGTCTTACTTTTATCTGCTTGAACGTTTTAATTACGCCTTTTGAGAACACGTCATTTACCAAATACGTTTTGCAGATCCTCACAAAAAATAAATATTTCGTGTGATGCATCAAAACTCCCTGACCCATAAGTGACCCGAAAACCTAAAAAAAATACCAATTCAAATAAAAGGGTGTGTGTTCGGAAAAATTTGAATTGATCCTTATTCCTAGTTTTCGAGTGAAGCCAAAGAATTCGACGTAGAGCGACAGATGTTTTTCATCCAGTTCTTCCGCTTCTCCTGTGCTCCGCGAGTTCCCAGAACTGAAATTTCAATCGCACTCTGCGGCAGCCTGTACGACCGGAACCTCTTGGATAAAAACCTGAAATAATGATAAATGTGGACTAGAATATGGTGAATTCTGCAGGAAATGAAAATCAACATTTCGAGTTCGCAAAATTTTCTCAGTAAAAACCTATGGTTTGCCGATTGCCGTGGGAAGAATACGACGGAATTCAATAATCTACTTGGTTTTAACTTCTACGTCATAGTTAATCTTAATAACGTACTAGACTTCATGGGTACAACTGTTGCGATTTGCGTAATTTCCATAAAAACCTGAATGTATCGTCGGTTTAGCGACGGACTTTGCATGAATGTCATTCGGTATAGTACGAGACAGTTATTATATCAATGGTTAGAAACATAATACAAGCTTTTCCAGGCAAAACTTGGTGAAGGTATTAGGTATTGTTTTTGGTCGATCATATATGATTTACAGGAAATCATGAGTTTCGCTACCACAATACTGAGCTGTTTTTAGCACAGTTCCGAATAAACCGCGGCCCGGTATTATTTACACAGACAATTACAATTGCATTGCTGTTTCAATAACGCTTGAACAATTAAATTTGCCTATTCTATGTATAAACTACAAGCCTAGGCGACAAATATCCAAGCTATAAATACTGTTGTTGTTTCCGACTATGTTGTGGGGCGAGTAAGCAGACAATTCAATTATTATTCACCCAGGTATTCTATAATGCTCAACATCCTCTGTACCTCAACAAACCTCATAGTTGTAATATGAACTCTTGGCACTACAGTGTACGTACCTCTGGAAAACAAACCACAGGCATCCTGAAGTTAATTAGGTAGGTACTAAAGATTTACGATATGAATACAACAAAATTCCTCCAACACGTAAAGGCCTAAGAATTCCAAATCCAATCAAAGATACCTCTGTGTGAAAAATGTATTTTTCACGCTAGTTAAGAGAAATTCAGTTCAAAACTCAACAAAAATTTGTATGAACGTTTAATACGGCTGCAAAAATCGAAATATCTCAATTGAATCCCGTGACACACATGAGACTTCCCGAACAAATGTAGAATATTAGACTCAGATTGAATGAAGTTTTGGATTTGAAACGTGGTGAACTCTTTTTTGAGAAAGTTTATTTGCTCAGGTTCAGAAAATAGTAAAAAAAAATAAAATCATTTGAAATAAACGTAAATGTTCGGAATATTTACCGGATAGATGTAGGACAAGTGGTTTATATTTTTATCGGTACACGAAGTTTTAATGCATTATTAGAGTCTGCTGATGAATTTAAATTAAAATTTTGGAGTTTCCAGTTTTCATATGTGTACGTTTAACTCAAATCGTTCAAGTGTCCCCGCAAGGTTAGATGGCCTGTATTATTGGTGTGTTGTTTACAAAGTTGTTTCTTTCAAATTTAGCCATGTAAATCTATTAAATTTAATTATTCTATTTACTATTTACTGGTTAACGTGTGCGACGAATTGTGTGGTTCAAAGGCGTCAATCCATGATAAATAGTTATGATACACTGTCACTATAGGCATATTGTAAACAACTATAATGACATTTTTGTATTTGTATTTCTGCATCGTACGTTGTTCTTTATGGAAATAAATTATCTATTTAGCAGAAATCACAAGCTATAAAAACAAGTTTTTAACTTACAAAGTAACAACTCCATTCGTTCCACAGACGAGAAATACTAATAAATACTATAAATAGTATTTCTCGTCTGTGCATTCGTTCCTATATTGTTGCATTGCTCCGTATTATATGTATTTAGATAAATTAATCGCTCCGAATGCTTTAACGGAAAAAAACTCTATGCACATATTAACTGAGCAAAGAAGCGATACGTATACACTCTGACGCTAGTTTAGGAAAATAAAAAAACTGAGACAAATAAAATACGTACCTAACCCATCCAACATAATATGTAGAACCAATGCTGGAATGCTGGATGGATATACCATGCACAAAATTATCTTACTTCAATCAAACTCTTCTTGACTGGTTATTGATTCAAAAATGTACAGGTGTGCAAATATTGAAGGTATCCGTGAGATATTGAAATCCTTATTTACATTATTATGACTAATGACCTAAATGGCCTGTCTGAATTTTTTATGTTATTATGTATATATAAAATGCACAATCCAGTTCAGCGTAAGATCCAGTTATTCTTACCAAAGTTAAACTTCTCAATCCTGTCGTTCGTCAAAACCACACTTTACCACATACCACACCTACAAATCTAAATCCTAATATGAGCTGCTCAAAATTGGTTGAACTCACTGGCGACTTTAAAAGTAATTTTATAGATTCAGCGTTATTGTTATTGATAGTGATTCATAGCACCATTTTTAAATGAATTAACTGCCTGGAAACAATTTCTTAAACTGATAAAACTATTCACTTAACTTTCTTATTTCAGTTAATGGAAGTCGGGCAAGATTGCTGCGAGATGTCTTGCTGGATGACCCCACAATCATTCGGGACTGGTTAAACGTAAAAGATCATTTCGTAGTCCAAGAAGATCACAGATTTGAAATTGAGCAGTTGTTTAAAAACGCCGCAGACAGCGGAAATACCCGTGCAGTTATTCTTCAAACCCTGAAATTGTGGTCTAAGGAAAAGCCTGAGAAGGCCACGTTTAAAAAATGTCTTAACATCATGAAAGTGAACAACAAGAACTACACATCTAGTATGGACATATTTCCTAACACTTTCAGTTATATTTATGTATTTTTAATCGATATCATCAGATCATCTACGATAAATAACCTGGCGCTCTTGGTTTCCTTGTCGGTTGAACAGGTCGTTAGGGCCTTGGTGTTTTGGTGATCGCTTTTTTAAGCAGCTATTATTGCTCATTAGACACACGTATGCGATCACGGGATTATGATTACAAGTAATATATATTCTATACAATGTAATTGCAATTTTTTTCTTTTGATTTGAAGACCAACTATTGAAATATGAACAGTACATTCGCCGAGGGCATGACGTGGTATACTGTGAAGATGGCACGTGGTTCGACTGTACTGAGCTCTCTGCCGGTGAGTATTTATTGGAGTTGCTAACTACCTAAATTTTTCGCAATAACCTTCTGCCATTGTACACGTAATAGTTATTTTATGTTGTACTTTTTGTTAAATAGGAAGGATAAGCCTTGAAGATGAGAAGTTGACTGACATCATCCCCGACCAATGTATTTCTAAGGATTGGATAGTAGCAAATCAATCTCGAAATGTCCACGATAGATTCTACTACATTAAAGACCATCCAAGGGCTCCTGGGAAAACAGTAAACAACTATGCTCCAGCCCGAGAAATGTCAATTACGATCGATTGCATAATCATTTCTCAAGTGAACAGATGCAGTCTTGAGGGAGTTCTAGCGAGCTGGATTGTCAAGGGCTTATCTACAAACTTCATTATACCCCAGAACAATGTTGTGGTTCAATGGGTTGATCCCAGACAGGCAAAGGGCCAAATGGCTGGAAAGTGGAATTCACGTTCCATTGAGATTCTGATGCTCACGGATGAAAATCAAGAAGCAAACGCTTCTCAAATTTCTCGACTCGCAAAGATTTATATGAATTATACTCGGACTTCTCTTTATAACATTGATATCAAGTACTTGGGCTCACATCAAGAAGCACAGGGCTCGGGATACGAGGGTAAAGTTGGTAATATTCAAACGATACTTGAATCACTTGGGCTTGGTAAACTGCCTCCATTCTAATTTGAAATCTGGTTTCAATATCAGAATTGTTTTAATGTTGAGAATTTTGGCCTAATTCTGTAATGGTTTCAAAATTAACATTAAGAGCCTTTCATGTCTTTTCTGTTAGAACATTCATAGTATTAATTTGGAAGTAACCATAAAAAGTCAAGAAATTACAATGAAAAGTAAACCCAAATAAACAGCGTTCTGTATTTCTTGCCTTGAATTTTAGATACTGCTTAGTTCATATTAATTAGAATTGCTGCTAAGCAATATTATCCCGTATATTGCCATCGACAATAGTAGATACTCTCGCGATTAAATATTTTATCCTATTGAGCATACGACATTGAAATAACACCGAGGAAAGTTTTGACGTTCTGGCAAATCATCTATGACCACCAATCTTGAGATACAAGATACAATACAAAGTGTTGGCATTCGACTCCGCAGGGAGAGTTCGGGCCGGTTGTCTATTAAATAAGGTCCGTCAATAACGGATTATGATGTGTGCCTAGGCATGTTGACCTACACAATTGAATAAATTACGAAACTATTCTTCAAAATTCATTCTTCCACTCATATGGCTCAAATTGTAGACCATAACAGACCACAATGTAAATTTATGCGATCACATATATTTACATGGCCAAACCCACTCATGGGTATAACTCTTAGTTCATTACGCAATAGCAAGCGCACGAGCCGTCTTTAACAAGCATTCGAGTACAATAGTATTTTTCAATTCATTTGCTCAACCTTGAACTAAAGTTAAAACCAGGTTTCATCAGTATTCATAACCTGTTCTATAGAGCTATTGCTATCATCGATCGTAATAATTGCTGATGTTCTTCGAAATCACAGTTTGCTGTGGTATGTATTTATGTTATTGATTAAGTTTTTCTGAATTTTTGATGATTTGTACATGCAAGATTACGGACAATCCAAAATCCAAATGATACCGTAGTACGCAAACAATAGCAGTTGTCCGGGTTTATCCAGGATGGTAATCGTGTGACCAATCATCGATTGGCCACATTTTGATTAAATTGGTGTTCAGTAGAGCCCTATTTATTTTCGTGTTTGCAACTACTATTGCCGGCTGAAACGTATAGCGTTATTTTTATGCATATCTGTATAAGCAGTTTCTTTAGGAGCTTATATTGACTTCTCGAAGGGCTTATCAGCTTTAGAGCATATCCTAAAATCCTAAAGCACAATGAAGAGTATTTTGTGGTATTTCAGTCCATCCATGGCCCTCAAAATTTTTATAAAATTCTACACAGAGCACAATTATAAACCGAAAAGTATGCGAGAGCTACAGATTCTGTTTGTAGACTATGGTCATGCTTGGGGCGTTCTCCCGTTCTACTACGACACCAGTACTGACACTTTTGTGCTCCATGAAACCAAATCAGCCCTATTCTGTTGGGTACTTGTAATCGGCAGCTACTTTTTCATATGCCTGATTCTGGGTGTCAACTTGATTCTAAAATTTAAAACACAAAATTTAGTCATTACTAACATCAGTGACATAATGCCAGTTTTCAATGCGGCTTGCTGTTGGAGTGGTGGACTGCTTCATCTCCATACGGCATATAAGCGGCGGGATATTGTTGACCTATTGAACCTCTACAATTCTCACACAAAGTACCTGAATCGTAAGTGTTCGAGATTGGACACACGGACACACACCAACTTTTATCCTGAAATATCAGCATGCATTTTAACCTCACAGTAGCTTTAATAAATTACCCGGCTTTGATTTTCTTTTTAAAACCAGAAATATTTGTGTGCCTATTTGTGTTTTGCGAAACATTGGTGAAACAAAACCCTTGTACAAGTACAGTATGCTTCCACTTCATACGGTGGGATGTTGTTAACAAAAATATTTTAAGCAGTTTATTTTCAATAATAGGTATGAGTCTGTCTGAACCCAGTAATCCGGTCGGGCGTTACTTGATTTATTTCCTTTTGTCGATGATCATCATGCCAGTCCTCGACACTCTACTGTATATGGGAAGTTGTGAATTTCATTACCTTGCAGCGGTTTTGCCAATATGCTCAAGGGCCGGACTGAATACAACCCCGCCGTGGTTTGCACATGTGGCTCTCATACTATTCCAGTTGATATATGTCAATCAAATAATTGCATGTGCGTATATATATGCCACAGTAGGACTCATGGTCATGTTCGATGGGCTCGGCATGATCAGAACTCTAATGTGAGTCAATTAGAAGATATTACCTATACATAAAGCTTGAATGTAAAGCCGGGTCTACGATAATGTATGACCGTGCGCGCGGTGACAAAGTTTCGGAGATTTTGAGCACAAAAACAGATTAGATGTTGATAACCTAACCTGGCTGGACCACTCGTCCGTTCTGGTGCTCAAAATCCACGTCTGTGAAACTTTGTCAGTGCTCACACCGCCATACTTCGTCGGTGACCAATTCTGTTAGTATTATGTATGTATCTCAAGGTATGTCAATATGCTGGTTAAACAATGTTAATATTTCAGAATTCCGAGGGATAGACAGCTCAGCCTCCGAGCCTGCAAAACTTGGATCTTTCAATACAGATCGAGTCAAATCCTTTCAAAGGAAGTGAATAATGCTATTGGTCAAGTGTTTCTCCCTGTTCATATGTTTGCCATTCTGAGTGTGACAATACTGGCCAGCTATTTGCTCATCAAGCACAACTTCGGACTACTTTTCACAGTGTCACTCATTGCCTTTGACGTGGTAATGGCCTACTTCATGTTCACATGGGGAAATGCAGCCGCTTTCAAACAATTATCAAAGGAAGCACTGGACTCCGTCCTGAACCAGTCTAATAACTTGTATCAGAGGAAACTCTTTCAATCATGCCCACTCATTACAGTACGTATAGGGTCCTTTGCTCAACTCGACAAACGAATTTTAATCCGAACCTATTTGGTTGTTGTGGACTTTGTCATTTCGCTACTTATTGTCACTTTCCAGTCCAAGGATTCAGATCCAGGCACGAAAATGCATCGAACATTTGTTACACTGCATACAGCCTCACTGTTAACTTAATTAAAACCTCTCAATAGGTATCGGTAGCTCATTAAACGTTATTTTATTAATATATTAATTCGTCTGAATTTACTAATTAATTTCACTGACCATTGACAGAAAGTACGGTAATATGCCGGCCCGTGCATCAGTACTGAAGCACGGGCCGGCTAGTTAACAATATTAACATACTTATTTTCCTTGCTCATGGCAATAATCGCTATTTAAAGCATAAATTACGGTCTCAAACATTCAGAATAGCAGGTATACACCGCACTACCATTCTACATATACATACTTTATCTGTCGACGATTGTGGGAAAATGTATTTTCCACGGGTGTATGTTGTCTGAATGAATACGGGAACCCGGAACTAAAGTTAAATAATCCGGGTGTCAAAAGAATTCGTTCCACAGGCACAGTCAGTCAAACCATTTTCAATCGTCGACGTCGTCAGTCGTCATCTGAATCTCTAAACAAGACAAACCGTATATAGTCCCAATTTTAACACCACAATCATGCTATTCAACTAAAAAAAACTGCGAACAAACTGTATTCATGGACACGTGCATGCCAAAATTATTACACATTGCTCATCTAATTGATTATTTGAAAGACAAAACTAATATGCGCTTTTGAATTAGTTTTTAACAGGATAATGGACCCTATTGTAATGAAATTGTATACCTAGATTGTAGATTTTCAGAAAATATCTGTAGTTTTTTATATCTTCGGTAGTTTATAATTTTAATACAGTAAGACTCATCATCTTGGTAAAAACTAGTTCACAAGCGCATATTCGTTTTGTCGTTCAAATAATCAATCTATCCTTAAATCGTACCCTGAATACACTATATTCTCAATATCTTTGTGTTTATATACCAACAATAACTTTCTTGATTATAGATTTCATTTATGTACTAACAGCACATTAATTTATAAAGATTTCTTCTGCCATATATTTTCTTTCTAAATAGCTAGGATCCAAGTTCCAAATATTAATTCAAAGCCATTGGCATAAATCCATGCGCCAACAGAATATGAAATATAATTCTGGTTATGTAGCATATGGAGGAGTAGTTGTAAAGCTTAATTCATTTTCATTTCCAACCTGTTATTTGGATGGAACAGTTGAAATTGAACACATGGACATGGACAAGTGTGGTCTCTGGATGATCCCCGCAGACGGCAACGGAGACTGAATTAATGCGATGCGACCCTTCAGCATATACTCTTAGTTTGCATTGCATCGGAGGCCTATTTAAGGGCCATATGGCCGTTTTGACTGAGCAAAGAGTCCCTCAAGACCGGTTCATTGTTGAATCATTGAATGAAAGGGAAAGTGCCGTATGTGGACTGGGTGTTGGGTTTGTTCAGAATTGTCCATATGAGCTTTTCATTAGATTTGAAAGAGTCCCTCCTGAAATCTACAACAGTCGGGGTCGAGGTTTGGATTTATCAAATCCGCTGTCGGTATCCGACAAACCCTATTGCTTTCTTGCATTGTCCCAAGTTTTGGCAAGTGCCATACGTACTCTATTCACTATTGTTTAATGTATGTTAAGCTGGTCCTCGCTCATCCATATGGTGCGAGAGAACGAAGCACCTGCTTGTGCTCGAAACTCAATTATTTTATAATGTATATTAATATCCTACATTCAAGGGTAACCCCGTCAATGGGTATCACCTAATATGTCATTTAATATATTCTGTGCTCACTCGATCGACAGTAAAGCTGATCCTTAGGAATTAAGTTGACTTGGGCTAGATAATGCTCATGACTTTTGAGACATACCAAGACGTTAAAAATAGAGTAGTAAAATATTTGTTTATTTAACAAAAATGTGATCCAATGGTTTTTATCGCGCACTAATTTTTCTTGATATATAGAATTTGGTGCGGACATACCGTGCAATCCATACGCTTTAATTACCTAATTTTAGCCATAGTATTAACGTTTCTCGATTAGCTTTGGGAAACGGATGCGACCCGGGATTGCACTACGACATATAATAAACAGAGTGGAATATATGTATATTTCAAATACTCTGTAGATTTTGAAATATATGTGCCATAACGATTTTGTTGGCAAGCGGAAAGGCAGAAACAAGAGAAAATATGTACATGGACGTACAGACGGTATTGATCATCGCATAAGACGCTTATGGTCAAAGTATCCAAAACATGTAGGTTAGGGAAGGTTTCAAGTGCGAAGCTTCATAAAGATCTTGACGCATATTAAACGGCGTTAAGATTATTGCTATTAATTAAGACTGATAAACTGCCCGAATTTCATTTAAAATCCTTAAAAGTACCAATCGAGAATAAATTAGTCTCGAATAGCTCTATATTTATCTTGAGGATGTCTTTTCTACACGATAAAATTTTGTAATTTGTAATCTCTCTAGAAATGACTCTGTTTTTGGTCTGGGGAGGTTTTTCAGTTTGGAACATTGTAAGCATGTACACTCTCCTATGGATATGTTGCGGTGTTTTCGAATTTACGGGACAAACGAATTTTGTTTGTTTAACAAATGAAAAAAGCATCATGGACTAGAAAAAATATTATCAGATCTATGTTCATATGAATTATGCTCTCAAATTCAAACTAGTCGGTACAAACAAAGTACAAATGCATTTATACAGCAAGCAATTGCAAACAACAAAAAACAAACCGTACCGTAACAGATATACAAAGATTTTGCTAGGGAGAAAGGAAAGGAAAGCTGAAGTGTAGGGAGTTTATCTTGAGCTGGGCTGGGGAAAGTCTGGGCTCAGAGTCGTTTACGTGATTTGTGTCTTGTGTCCTTGGGGCCGTGTTCTCAGAGCTCTGGCAGAGTATCTAGTAGTAGTGCTAACTAAGTGGTGGGATTTGTGTTGGTGAGTGAAAGTGAATTGAATTAAGCTTTCCCTTGGCTTTTCTCCCACAGAACTTAATTACTTCTCAACTCATCTCCAGACTCCAGAGACACTTTACTCCATTACCACGTCCAATCCAAGCTCATTCACCCGCCGCAAGCAACAAACCTACAACAAATCTCCGCCAACACCGCAACTCTAATTCTATTACATTATGATTAATTTACAGAAATCGAGACATGAATACTGATACACAAGCGCAAGCTCTATCAAAGTCAACAATTTCAATTTTTCACAAAATATGTTCTTCAAATTGAAGCTTGTATCTATTTAAATTGATTCTGAGGCATTTATATGGTCTGTTCAATAACATAAAAATATATGCAAAAAGTGCAGATTGTCGATTATTGTATTGTGAGTTTAATAATTTTTATTGGTATTTCAAGGTTTTACATGGACATTCACTACACCAAATTCAAATTAAAGCTATATCTAATGCTCAATGCTTGTCTTATGCAGGAAATAGTATTCAGAATTTTCAAAAAGGCTGCTCGGCTGCTGAGTGGCACAAGGCCGAATGGAGAAAATGGCGAATTTCTCATTATCTTTAAGTGTCTTGTGTTTAACAGTGTTATTTATCATCCAGAACGTTTTCGGAAATATTCTGGTTAATGCATCTAGCACTCACACGCATACCCACTCATAAATCTATCACACATCTGACGTATGAAGCATTCGCTTGCGACATAACGCAAAATATTATTTCAGCCCTGGATCCGAACTGAAATTGAAACCAGCTCTAATTCAGTAAATAGCATGTCGCCAACCCCAGTAGGTACGATTTCTACAGACTATAAGATATGAGATAGTTCATGAGCTGAATACCGAGCACCTCATAACAGAAAAGTAATAAAATCACTGTAAACAGTTTAGTTGCATCATGCAGTGCAAATTGAAGTTTAGGTATGCCTAATTAAATTGATTCCGTCGTTTTCTCTTGTGTTGCTTCTCCGCAATCCGTAAAATAGCACATTAATTTTTTACAGAAAGTGCAAAACAACTGTAGTATAGGCCATATATTTTATTTTTGCTACATAGACACACAAGAAAAATAAGCATAACGCGAAAGCACTGGCAAACCGGAAATATTTTAATATCGGAATTGAATAAAATTTTGAATACCAAATCGGGAATTAACAAATATTCTGAAACTTGTAATACAAATAAGTGTGTACCGGTTACATGTGCGATATAGGATACATCCCTTTAGCAATGCTTGCACTATAAACAAGTATTTAGGATTCCAATTGGGACAATTTGAAGAAAGAAGAAGCCTGAAATAACCATAACTAGAATCAAGGCTACATTAAGCGTGCGATCAAAAAGGCCTTTGGATCGTAGCTGCAATCGTTACCAAATAATGGAGCACATGCCTACATGGTCTATTATTTATTCTGTTTCACATTTGTATTACGTATCCCTTGTCGGAGTCAGAATACTTCAGTTTTCCCAATCTTCAATAGCACGCATATTTCTTCTAAAATTAGTGCGATGCCAGATGCCATGCTCAAACCATGCTGGACAATAGGCCAATATAATTTACTCGAATTAAGTCCGCTTAAGTACTGGGATTAAAATTTTAAAAAGAAAATTCTCTATAGTATGACGAATTGGACACATATTTCCAATTCCCAGATTTAAAAAAAATTAATCTGCGGCCCGTGGTTGAATTTTTCGATTTCCAGATTTGAATCTAAAGTGGGTGCATTGAAGTGGATGGTTAGCTCCAGATAAGGCTGAAGTTGAAAAGATGGGCCGAGATTGGGATATACTTAAGTCAGGAAGTGTTTTGAGATACTCAGTATGATGAATAGCGGGTGTAAATCGTTGGGGTTGGGATGATGCGGATGAGATCTGCGCGTAATGAGGGCAAGTTGGGTTGGTATCGGGTTTGTGGCCTGGGTGCTGGTGAGGATTTGGATTGGAGCTCCGGTTCTGAGGGTTCTGAGGCTTCTAATTGGTTGGTTGTGGCTTTCGAGACTCCGCCCATCAGCTTCCGTGTCTCTGCTTTCTCTCGACTCCCGACAGACATCCCGGGTCTCAAATCCCAGCCCAGACATCCCATCCCTCTGCTGCTCTCCACGACCCCGATTTCATCACCAAAAACACTCTCCACACTTATTACAACAATTCTACACTCTCGGACAAGATAGAACAAATAAAACCGACCTTTCCGTGAAAATACAGATATTCCATTAGATTTCACTCCCATATCCAATCCACAGTCCACACAGTCAGCTTCAGACAGGACGCGAGGTCAGGAAACAGTTGCTCCTCAAATATTGCAAACTGCAACTCAGTAAATAAGCCCAAACCTTGACCTTATATATAGGTAAACCTGAAACTCAATTACGGCAACCTGTAATATATAAATACCTGACTTTACTAATAGATATACATATACCGAAAATAAATAATATAACGCGAGTGAAGCTGAAAGCGGTTCTTGTGTTCAGCAAATATAATAGGTCGTTTACTCTCATAAACACTGAGGAAGTATATTTACAGTCTGGAGCTTTCACTTTTGGAAATTACAGAACCTGGGTTAACGTAGAACGCTTACAATTTTGATAAATTAGGAATATTTTTACAAAAAAGCTATTGAATTAAGTAGCTCGGGATAAGTTTGGAATTTTTATTACCAGTGACTGAACATTTATTTTATTTGCTATTGTTCTATCCTAATTTTTAGAATGGAGTCCTTTCCGCCGCTGCCCTACACCCAATCCTCGCTCATGACGATCAGTGAATTGATCAGTCATCACCACAGCCTCCAGCAGCAGCAACACGGCAGCCACACTCCGTCGTCCGCACTTCCTACGGCCGACGTCAAGTCCGCCCCACCCAGCACCATGCCCACTCCTAGGACTCAACATCTTAACAACCCAATGTCCATTCCTGACCATCACAAACCCTCTTTCCGTGAATTTCACCACGGTTCGAGCGCTGGACCACCGTCCGCATTCCGCACTTCGCGGAAGGACCCCAGCATGTTCCCGCTCCAGCACACCCCGTCCATGCTCCCCGGATTCCCACCCACCCCTTCCTCCTCCCACCAGCAGGTCTCCATGCACCAGGCCAGGTTCCATCCGTACGGCGGGACGGCGCGAGGCATGAGCGCCATGACCCATCCTAGCACCACTCTCATGGGCATGGAATCGCTCCTGGACCATATGGGCGGGGAAAAGGCGCGGCGCCTGGCCCTGACCTCTGACCCGGGAGCTTCGGACGAGGACTGTGGAGGGGAGGAAACAAAGTGCGAGTTGTTGGATGTGGGCCGAGAGCGTCCGCATTCCAATTCTTCTGGGAGTGACGCCGAAAGTTTTGAGCAGACAATGGCTCGGTGTCAGGAAATTACGTCCTCATACCTCCCCAAATGCCCGCCAGGCGGGAGCAAGGGTTTGGTCCTCGGAGCAGACGAAAATAATCAACCCCCCTCCCTACCCATAAACTCGGACAAATCTAGGAAACAGACTGTGAACAAAGTGAGTTCATCTTCAAAGAAAAATCGACAGGGTAAAACTGTTCGACTCAATATTAACGCCCGTGAGAGACGACGGATGCATGACTTGAACGATGCTCTTGATGAGCTCCGGAGTGTTATTCCCTACGCCCACTCCCCTTCTGTTCGGAAATTGTCAAAAATTGCGACGCTGCTTTTAGCCAAAAACTACATTTTAATGCAGAGTAATGCTCTGGAAGAGCTCCGACGGATCGTGGGCTACTTGAACCAGAGTGCTGGGATACAGATTCCGTCACAAGCAATTATGGCGGCATACGAAGCTCAACAAGAGCAACAAGGTCAGAGTTCAGGTCCAGCAGGGGAAACTCCGCACGTGTCCATGTCCCCAATGTGCTCCCCCTCGATTAGTAGCGGGAGTGATAAGAACAGGCTCCGATCTCCGTTGGGACTCTCCTACGCCGCCTCACAGGCCCAACAGAGTCCAGGTGGCTACAAGTGAACACGTCACGCCTCGCCAAACTCTGACGTTGAAATTAGATTTTCCGCCAGCTTTCTCTGTAATCTCTAGTTTTTGGGAAATTAGGGTCCCTCTGTGTATCAGCAGCAATAATATTGTGTATCCGATCTCAAGTGTAAACATATAGATGTATTGGTTTGTTAATAAATAGTACATCCGTGATTCCGAATAAATGAACTCAACAAGTCACAATTCGCAAGGATTATTTGAAACCTTATTCTTCAATGTACATATAATTCAATGCCCAAAGTCCAAACCGGTAGAATAGGAATTTTCGCAATTAAAGCTCATTTAATTTCTGGACATATCGGGTTTGATGCTTTGATAGTAGGTAGGTATAAAAAATTGCCTTATAAGTAGGTAATGATTTTATCGGTCATCGCCATCATAAAATAGTGGAGTCAGCAATGAAAAAAGGAATGCGGCGTTTCGTATTGTGTTGGATGGACTCCACGATACGATAAACCCCTAATGTTAGAAATTAAAAGTATTCAAACTAATTCACTTGAGTAGTCCCGAGGGCTCGCGCCGGGCTTACTGTACCTAGTACCACAATAAAGACTGTTCATAGGAGATTGCATAGGGTTGTAAGGGCAATATAAAAATTGCACATGCGGGGTTACACTCGGCATATACTAAGCTTCAAATCATCACGAGGAATTTTTTTTGTATCTTGTAAAATGGGGTCGTGGGAAGAGCTCGAACGGCAGCGGGCAGCAATAATTTTGCACTTTGAGGCTGGAAAGTCAAAAAATGACATTGTAAATGTGCTTAAGGGGTCAGGGGTCAACCGGGTGTTGGTCAAGATCTTTTTAGGCTGGTCCTCAAAAAGCATTTGGGACTTAAGCCACTAAAAATCGAGACCAAAAACATGATTAGAGCAGCCCAGACAGTGACTCGGGTCAAGAAATGCGGCGCGTTGCTTCGACGGAATGGCAATGCGCCCCTCCATTGTGTGGAAAAAGGGGTTCAAAGTGGCGGCAAAAACTATTTGGCGGATATCATGGAGCCTTTAGTTGCTCTGTTGAGCACAACAATGTTTCAGGGTAAACCGTGGACCTTCCAACAAGACTCTGCACCAGCTCACATGGCGAAAGTCGTCCAAAAATGGCTCAAAACCAACACGCCAGACTCCATTTCAAAGGCGGAATGGCCTTCCAAGTTACTAGATGTCAATATTGAACTATGACTTATATAGTCAAAGTTCGAGGCCAAGGTCTGTTCTAAGCCCCACAAAAGTTTCCAGGGTCAAAAAAAATCTTTGACCCTAGAATGGGTCAAAATGCTCAGAAACACGTTGCGTAATTCTGAAGAGCAATGGAGAACTCGACCGCCCATTCCCAATTCCGCCCATGGTGGAAACTTTGAAGTGTAAAATATGTTTCCTGTCTAGAATTCAATTGTCTTTCTAGCAAACCTAACCCCATGTCCTAATTCGATCAAATAAAAATTCTACAGCTATTTAAAGTGGTAACAGTCTTTATTGTGGTACTAGGTACAGTAATAACTAATTTCGAAACCGCTATTTAGACGTTTCTGGCATTTCCAAAATTGAAGAAATTTGTATTTGTTTCAAAAACTTGAAGTAATTTATATCACATCGAGTATAGAGCATACTATTGTCTGTTGGAAAATATGAGGCGGTTAAATGAATCCCGTTTCTGTTATTTCCTATGCATTAGCTTTAGATTTGACAATGTCTACCAAAAAAGTAAAACCCTATTATTTCCCAGCAGTGCAGACAGTAGCTAGGTATCGCACTTTAGGAAGGTTATTTCATTTGACAAAATATCACTTTGCTATGTGAAATTCTAAATATTAGTAAGAACTTGACAATTTGGCAAATTGTTTACTCACTTTATACAAGCAACTGGATTAAAAATTTAATCGAGGCGTAAAATTGAAATATATATATATACATGTCGAATGAATAAGATTTGGCATTTTCAGACCTTGATAGTGTCATTTTTTTAAAAATATTTAAATGCTGTTTGAGTAGTATCC
This sequence comes from Ceratophysella denticulata, assembly GCA_034694925.1. NCBI lineage: Eukaryota > Metazoa > Arthropoda > Collembola > Poduromorpha > Hypogastruridae > Ceratophysella > Ceratophysella denticulata. The sequence continues at coordinate 22,390 of JAQFYT010000600.1, forward strand.
GCTAAATGAACTTATTATTGATTCGCTACGTTAATTAAAGACGAGCTAAACAAATTAAGATAAATCTAGAATCCCTAAAATCACCAGTTATCATGCAGTTTGATTTGGCTTTTGATTTGGGTAATTCGGTTGAGCAAACACTTCTTCGAGATACATATATCCAAATGAATGCCTTGCGTTGCAGCTATTGTCTTAAGAATTTAATGTTTCTGTGATGGTGAAACAATTTAAGAAATCAAATTATAACCGCGACCGCGTATTTAGCTAATTTGCATAAACCGGTCCAAAAATAATGACTTAGTAAGAACAAACGGTGGTACACTTTACTTGGCAGCATTTTGAGAGCTCGATTGGCGTTGGTTAATTTGTATTACCAAACTACTTAATGCTAGTTTAGGTTTTTAAGAGTGCAAAGCACAACTTGTATTTTTTAATTGTAACGCTTTTTTATGGAGCAGATGTATGGAGCAGTGGACATATGAAGCAAGGAGTCAATCTCAACTTCCATATCAAGTTAAAGTAAGCAGCATTCAACACACAAATATCAAATATTACTACTAATTCGATTATGAAAATTTT
>JAQFYT010000601.1:0-22967 GCA_034694925.1 Ceratophysella denticulata
CAACACTGTACGCACCTTGACCCTATACATATAATGTATATAATGTATATTATTGTAAGGTGTGTATTATGTATATATAATGTATATAAATATTGTTTACGGATTTAATGGGAAAAGTCAAATTACAAATAATCAAACAAATATGAAATCGCAAATTATGGCTTCTGAAGCGCAATTTTCCGCTGATTCCAATGGTTTTCTTCATTCTACCGTAAATCTAGGTATTCCTGTCCAAAATGGTGAGGCTGTGGGTCGCTTGCATCAATTGAAAACTTCACTACCCATGTTCATTTGATATTTATGTCGTGATAACCACATGAATATTGCATACCTACCTAGATATTAGCGACACCTGACCTAACATAACATAAACCAGTCGACAGTTGAAGTGATCGCCAATTACGGTCTCAGGAATGCCTGATCCTAATTATTGAACTGGGTCATGCCAATTATGAACTACGAAGATCAATCAAAGCTTAATGTCAAATAATATCACGACTTTTGTGAACCCGCATTCTAAAACTAAAGCCAAGTTTAAGTGTGTCTCCAGAAATCACAGACTTAGCTTACATATTGGACTGGTAAAACAATTAACTTATTCTTAAATCGTAGCACAACCATTTCATCCTAGTTTGCTGTGCTGTGGTCGTAAGAAGCAACGGAATTAACTACTGAATACATGTCGGTTAGTTTGTAGAATCGGAAATCTCTGACAACTTTTCTCATGACAGCAGCAGTCATGTCAGTCTAAGCCTACCCTAGCACCACTAAATATTTCTCGACACAAACTTATAAGATAACTACATAATAATCCATATAAGTTACTAAAGACCAAACATTTAATTCAGTATGAAATTTTTTATTATCAATTTATTAAGGTTTGTTTTCAGCAACTGAAATTTGACGAGAGACAAGGAACCAAATATTTAATAATATACTTACGAAAATCAGTTCAATTTTAATGCTTGTGTCTTTGTGAAGTTAGCGCCTAATTATTTGTAGTTCTCTTGAAAACATTCTTTTGCTTTGCTTTAAAGTAATATTTTAACCTCATCATACACAGAATCATTACTTGTATGGTGAATCAAATGTTATTATAGCCAAGCTAACATACTTAATAATAGTACTTATTATGGACATACACCATACATGACAATAAGATTATTTTATTATTATGCCAGATATGCCGGCTGTTATTCTTCTCATTGGCGGTCGGTTGATCGGAGCTTCTCCTCAATCGTATCCATATCGGCTTCAGAACCGTCAGTGGCCTAAATGAATACAAAAATTAAATAGTATAGTTACAATTAGTCACATTAATATCATCAAATAATTGACGCAAATCTCGATTTGTCAAGATAAGCATCCAGATAGGTAATTGGTGTAGTAATCGCTCTAATTACTTGAAAAAATTTATGTACTCCATTGAGGGACTTCTTCAAAGTCTCGTAGCTGGAGGCGTAGACCATCTTCTTCTTGACAGGAGCACTGTCGGGACACCAGAGCATCATGAACAGCTTCTGTTTCTTCGATCCCTGTGAATCCATTAACATGGTCATTATTAACTGATATCAATCCGAATGAATATTTCTAGTTCAGAAAATCTTTAAGAGCAACCTAAATAAGAAGCAAGAGCAGGACAAACTCCACTCCGCCAGTTCTGTGGACTCTTAATAAATTACAGGCGAACGATACTTTTTTATTTTTAAATTATGCGGATATTCCAAATTTTAGATTTCTTGTCGTAGGTCAACTGATTTTTGGTCATACTGCTAACATTGGCGCTATGTTTTTTTTTTTGTTCTTGGAGAATGCATTTATAGCTTCATTAAAAATGTTTTCCCTTGTCGATTCGTTCATTGGGGAAGAAGTTATATATAAGAATTAATCTAACCCTTGTTTTCATTTCTTCATGTGATAAATCCCTTGCTGTTTTGGTTTACCTTACTCAGCGTATGCAAATCCAAAAGCCATGAACTGGACGCACTTTCAATAGCATTTTATGTACACTTTACATTTATTGAACCTAAACAAATGCTAAGTATTTTTAAACCTACTCGCAGCGTTGAGCGTCAAATCTCAACTGCGCGTAAGATCCTTCACTGGCGACAGAATCGCGGTCGGTGATAGTAATTCAAACTTAATTGCTGGAAGCGCTAGGTCATGCCTTGATTATGCTCATGTGCTGATATTAAGTTAATTCCAACCAAACATACCTCAGTTGTCCCTTGACACTGGTGAGTGTACTCATAATCGAAGAGGCCGTACCGGCATTCCACGCCTTCAGGTCCATCAACTTGGAGGGCATGAAGAAAGTCCTCGTAATTTTTGTCTCGTGCACCTTAGGTTAAATTAAAATAAAACACATTATTCCAGAATCAAAGTCTCACCATTAAAGTTGAAATATTTCAAAAACCAAAAACCAATCGAGAAAGGAACTGCTTATAATAACATAATTAGGGAATTAATTAGAACGAACTCAGGAACATGTGATAGAATTCATTTTGTCATATTATTCTTGAGTACAAATGTTTAAACTTATATTGTTACTAGGGGGAGACCAGCGATTGTATGATTGTTGTATTCCTAGCATAACAATTCAATAAATTCAAATTCAATTGCGAGGAACTCACCGACGGTGTCCACGTTAATTTCCTTGCCATCCATAATAGCAAATACGACGTATCGATGTTTCTTGTCCTTCTTAATCTCCTCGAACATCGTCTTGCAATTATCATTTACACCCACTCCGGAAGTCTGTAACGAAAAACAGTGCGTACAATGTTATTAATGACCGTATTCGAAATAGCAACAGAAATACGTTGGAAGTCTCTTTGTTCTGTACTACTTAAATACAAATTTAATATAAAATTTTCTATAATTTCTTTATTTAGGGCTCCACGGTTGTACTTGAGGGATTGGGGTTTTTATGAATCTCTGTCTATGACGGCAGTAGTCACATGAGTGTTATTACAATTCTAGTCAATAGTCAATCCAAACAACAAAATCGTCCACCAGTACCACGTACAAGGCAGAAGTACGAAGCGATAATAGCTATATAATTCCGATTAATCCCTCTGTATAGGTAGATCTACTAGAAGATTCACGATCCAATACTTACCATGGTTAAACAAAATTTGGTTACAACGGTTAAGATCAGACGCTGCAGTGTCGGATTCACGAAAGTCGAATCCTCACGTAATTATTTTATAATTTGGTAAGTTATATACACGAACTGAGAATTCTTATTGTATAACTATATTTATTTATATATTTTATTACTATTGTTGCTCAAATGCACAGCCTGGAACAAAATTTCAGCGTATCTAAATGTTATTTTTAACTACTACAACCGCGACGAGTAGCAAAGTCAATTACAAACAAACAGCAGAATAACTAAAAACAAAGCTACTACCCCAAACACTCTGCCAACAAATTTGGCGCAAATCTAGCTCGACTTCCTATTTACTGTCCTGCTTCGTGGTGACTGAAACGTATACTAGCACGGGTTGTGTGGGCTGAAGCGTACTTACACTGAATCCGGATATTGTTGGTAGTTGGTACACCGTTCAATGAACCAACGTGGAAACGTTTTAATTAGTGACAGCGAATTGCATGGAATACCAACATTAATGACGAATTAATTCACATTCAAATTAAACTACGTCAACAAGGGCAACGCATTGGGAAGTGAGTCAGAGTCAGAGTTATGAGGTATTATCTCTGTGCTATACTACTGGGTGATGGTGTAAATCTAGTCCAGCTCATTGAAAATTGAAATACATAGTAAATGGTTGATAGTCGCTCGGCTTTGAACTTTACCTGTCACCTGTCTTTTCGACATTGATAAGATAAGAAACATGAATGACGTATTTGTTGCCAAGTACAAAAGAAAAAAGGTGTGAAACAGAGCAGTATGATAATTGGAAATGACTGAATAATGAACTTAACTGTAGAAATCAAAACCTAACATTGACGCATATTGACACAAATTGGTTCCAATTGGAATTTGAAGATTGTCCAGATCTGGCTGTACGACCAACGTATCTATGTATCTATAGATATTACGAGTACGGGTACACCTCCATTTCCATTACATACTTATGAATAAGTAATAAGTATAAATTCGCACAGCTGAGTCTAGGAACAGTTGCAACAAGCTCGCTAGTCTAGTGGTTGACATTGTGCTAATCCATATTAAAGTAGTAATATTCTCGCAAACATGTTGTAAGTTGTAACATGTGAAATGGATTAAGTAGTTCGAGGATACTCAATTCACCGGATTTCGTTTAAACCTCAAAGGAGGAAAAGAATCAAATCTTTCCGTCTCGAGAAACTAACAGAAAAAGTAAACCCGAGGAAAAAAATTGGCACACAAATTAACGTGGGTTGACGAAATGTGTCGTGTTGAGCTACCACGCCGTTCGTTCTTGGTATACTGTATACTCAGCAAGCCGTCAGTATTAATACCAGATATAGTGTATAACACTATCATATCGGATATACTTACAGAAATTTCCGTATGTATGAAAAATCATGTTGCGATACTACTGTAAATCAGGGAATTAATTTATATTTTTACTCTCAACAAAATATGGAAGCAGAGTAGTGATCACAATACGAAAGCACGAAATCATGATCAGCCCGGAATCGCGAATGTACAAAATAACGTTCGCAAATTACAAATACAAATGTAACTTAGCTTTCCTTCCATATTGTCGTATCGTCTGTTCTGGTCAAGGTCAAGGGGACAGGCAGTGAAACCGAGATGGGACACATGCAGTGGGTGGTGATTGCGTCCGCGCCGTGCGCGGGTTAAAATAATTATTCTTACCCAAGTAAGAAAGGTCAAGTAAGTATAATACTATACAAAATTACAAAGCTCGTTGTTAGCGGCCCATTCTAACCCTTCATTGTAACGTCCGACTCCCGATTACTATTGAGTGATTGACTTTTCTTTAAGTTTAAGTGTAAATCCAAGTTACATCGTTTTCCAAATACAAGTATCTAAGTTAGAATGGTAGATGGTAGAATAGCCAAATGACGATTCCCGCTCGCGAACATTCGTTAAATAAAGACGTTACAATGGGCGGTTAGCGGTTATAATGAGCCGATACAACGGATATCTGTATTATTTATCCCGCAAATCACTTGCAATGTTACAGCCACAGCTCACAGCATATCACATCACATTATTTGCAAATCATGAAATAATTGACAGCGAATTCGAGCATTCACAAACTAATAGATTAAGTAACCAATTAGGTTGGTGACAGAAGATAAAAGCCTCCTAACCTTAACTTTTAACTTCAATGTATACATATATGACCTAACTTTGGAAGTCAAACTTAATACTAGCTCGTGCTTGGACCAAACCGACTTCAACGAACTTCCAAAGCAGGGCAGGTAAGTAACCCACTATCCAATTCCATCCAAAAGGTACAATAATTTAATTGTTGTGAATCCTTTATCAATGGTTTATACAAATACAGGAGGGATTAGGGATAGATGATAGATGTAAACTGGCATTCAAAACCAGACCTAACATGGAAATACTGCATGATTCAGACAGGAAGTTGGAATTGGAATCATCCCGTACCCATTACAAATCCCATGCATCCCTACCTATTACAATTTCAAGTTGAAGAGCAAGAGCAGATTTACGCGAGTAATAATGGTTCAAATGTGAACGTGCCATGATCATAATGACAGGCAGTGGAGGCTAGTTAGTTAGAAGGAATTGAGAATTTTGGATGGGTAGATGACTTCTGTGTAAACGTGAATGTGCAGTGCAAGAATTCAAAGATCAACTCTGCACTAACATTACTAAAGCCTAGCCCTAGCACTGCATTGTAAGCATGTGTTCATGATTCTAAATATGTATACCATTTTCAAAGTCAACAGAAATGAAGACAGAGCAGCAAGTATCATCCAGCAACATAATATAACATGTCTTAGCACACAATTTTGATTCACAATTCTTCCTCCCCTACAGCTCAAACTTTCGGTTGTACATAGAAGAACTAGGAAAATAGATCTTTAAAGATGAGAAGTAAAACTGGAGGGAGGGAGGAGGTCGAGCAGTTACGTCACGAGACATCAGGAGTTTAGAAAAAATATCCGTATGTAGTAGTACAGGTCCTAAGTTCTAATTTTAGCGTTGGCTAAACTCAAATACTCCAAAATATCGTTCCTACTTGTTCACAACAAAGTGAGAGAAAGTAGCACGGGTGGAACAGAAGGTCTGAGGACTCCGAATTATATTATGAGAAAAATAATGAAAAAAAAACTACGCTGCGTCTGACTATGGAATAGGCATGAACGAGACATCACAGACGAGTTGTTTGGCTATTATAATAGGTAGTGAAGAAAAACAACGTTAATAAGGTCGACCGCCATAACCTCCTGCCACTTGGATCATCTTAATCATAAAAAAAATGCGATTAGCAGATGTTGCAATAGCATGGAACAATAACGGCCAACCGTTTCTTCCATTTTTCATTCAAGCATGATTGAAGTTCGGTTACAACTGTGTCTTGGGACCTAAATTCTAAGTTGCTGATTTATAATTTCAATTCAAATACCTATGCAGACTGAAACGTTTTCTATCCGGATTAAACTAAAACACAATACAACAATAGTAGTAACTAAGTACTAGTGGTTTCATTTAACTAAGGATGTACGATGTACTCAAGCAGACGCCAAATAGAACAATCATGAATCATGGTCATGGTGTACTTTTAACTACTGCATGAACTGAATCAACTTTATTAATTATTAAGAATTATCCGGTGTTTTTGAATAATTTGAATTTGAAATTCGAGTTGCAAGCAAAAATATTGGAATTCAGTACAAAATCAGCTATTCAAAAATGAACTTCTGGGGGTCCTACAGAATTCAAAACAGTAATATGTTTCAATTCAAAGTACTTACAACAATTAATTATTCATTGCCAACATAAATCAATCCCACTCCTCTCGAGGAGCCCAACAGAATCAGAGGAAAGACGGGAACTGAACAGGTTTGTTAGATTAGAACGGGTCAATGGTAATGGGAGATCTTGCAATGTATACTGAATTAGGTATGTATGCTTGCTAATATAACAATGCGATAAGACTAAACCAAAGCACAAAGCACAATACGCAGTACTTCACTTTGTATTACAATTATTTTCCGTATTCAATTATCTATGTGGTGTGGATTCCTTCATCGATTATTAACTGACAACAGAACAGGAGGCTCATCTACATTTTCATCCAAGTCCAATAATACAAAATGCAAAATCAACAAACCAAATTGAAATTGAAATGCTAATAATGGCTAATAATGGGTTTAATAAAAATAAAGGTGAAACTTCATATTACCACTACTCTCTCGCTATTCTACTCACATGCGCTCTACTGATACTTGTCCAAATTCAAATCGTGAACTTTCCAGTCTCCAATCTCCAATTCTCAAACCTGACAAAGTAAATCACAAAAATCGAAAATGCTGCCATCTCTTGCAATCTGTCTAAAACTAAGTCTTCAGAATGACAGCTAATAATACTGCTTAAAACAATCCAATTATTATGATATCTTCCCTAATTCATTGAGATTTTGAATCGAAAATCGAATTTTATTTTGAGTAGGAATTCCAACATACTAATTCTCGACCTCAACAATCAATGCCAATGTCCATTGTCCATACACTCGACTCGTACACCAAGTTAAGTGACTTGAACATAAGTAACTTGAGAAACCCTTTTCCTAATGCAGAATGTGAAATCTTCGTTATACCTGCTCATTCCCATTATGACATAATCATCGACTACCCTTCATATGACTAAACCACGGATGACGAAATTTGTTTCTAAACAATTCTTTTGAATTCTAGAGCATATAATCTACTGACTGCTATTGCATGAAATTCGAATAGAAATGAAAGTCATTGGTCATGGCAAGGAATGGGGAGAGAATTATAGAATTGGGCACAAGCAAGATGTAAAAGAGTACGGATGAGTCATCCACACCGCACAGTCATCAACCATTTTGCACCCTTTCTTTCTCTGCCGCCCCAACCAACCTCATTCAAAACCCGACCCGCCCGACTCAACTCTAGCCCTCCAATAATGCACGGTCGCCGTGAACACTTAATGACCCTCCTCTGTACAAGAAGGTAATCAAGAAATTGACTTGGAACTAAGTCATAAGTACACAAGTTGAGTGGTGACTCGTACGACGGGGTGTTTCATGACTTGGCATAACCTTTTCCTGATTATCCACTCTTCACATTCCACATTCCTCCGTCATTCCGTCTTAGAAGCCCCACTACTCATGGAATGGGCGAGCACCGGAAGGGACACTTGTGTACTCATAAGATAAGAGTGAAACTGGGTTTACTCACCATTTTGTCCAAAAAATTGAGTTTCGGTCTGGAACCGGTTTTCTTTTTTTGGCGACAGAAGACGAGGAAGCTGGAAGATTCCTTGGAGAGGAGGACTGAACGAGTGGAAGTGCCGAACGGGAAGAGAGCGATGGATGGGGAACGTCAAACTCCTCGTAGGCTCAAGCTAGGTAGCTGTAGGGCAAGCAAGGCAAGAGAGACTAGGCGTAGTACTAGCCGAGAGGGCCACAAATCAGAAATGGTCCAACTCTTCCTCGCAAACTCTGACTGCCTGCCTCCTCGGCCAACTCACTCGTCACCAACCGAACCGGCGCGGCGTCGCTTTTTTTTTACACGGCTCCTCTCGCTCTCCCTCCTCCCTCGCTCGCTCGCCTCACACGGCCACGAACGACCTGCACAACCCACAACTACGTTCGAGTCCAGTCATGCTCATTCCAATACAATGCATGCATTGTGAAATCAATCAACAAAACAGACTACTGTGTGAAGTTCGAAAAATCAATCTTTCAGTGTCATCAGCCATAATCATCACGAATCTGGTAGTATAAATGTATTATATACCAATAGACCTTCACAAATACGAAATATTGGCACCCTAGGCAGGTACCAACTGCTTAAATTGTTAAATTGTTAAATCAAAGTTTTACGTCCTTAAGTTTCTACAGACCTCTGCAGTTCTCCCAACCTTAGACGGACCCTTTACACCATATAATACTCTTTTTGGTGTATCGGACCATTGTATTTTCCACTCCAGTGAAGAAGAGAGCAAGCTTGTACATTGCTTAGGTATTTTATTATGATTAACCATTGCGAAAATATGCTGTTTTTTACCTCTGATGCCCTGCATAAATAACATGTAATCTTGCTAGTTATTTGATACGTTTTTGTTCTTGTGTGGAATCGTGAATAAACGGTTGTGGGTATTACGAAGCACAACGTATGAAACAAAACACGGCCTGTACATTTGCCTAGTAATTGCACTGTTGTTAGACCACAAAATTAATGTTACTTCTTATTTTACAAAGAACTCCGGTTGGATCCAAAAATGTTTGCCTTCCTATGTTGATTGGTGTTGGAAGTTGGAACTAATGAAACCTTTGCGTCGCAGGGTGCTGACACTAACGCCGCGCCGTCCTGAAGCAACTCGTATTATATTTGTAGCAGAAGGGGTTCGAGTTTGATGCGCGCACACATCAAGCATCTTGTATGATTTGGATTCATAATCAAAAGAATATCATGTTTGCCTAAGGGATGTAATTTTGAAGCATAAATATAGCGTAGCTGATGACAAGTCGGAAGAGTGGAGGTCTCACGCGAAGAAAATCCTAACTTTACCCAAGCCTAAGCCCCCTGATTATGGCGTTCGCTTATGGTAAAAGTTGAAGAAAAAAAAAACAGCGTTTCTGCATACCATACCATGATGATCTGAACTGAACCCTGCTTCACTCTCTATTTTACAGTTTACAATACAACAAAGCATGCAGTGCATTTCATACCTATTTCCATTTCATTGCATGCATGGCATTGACTTGACAATACAAATACGTTTCAATACAATACAACCCAATGTACCGGACCTGCCGATAAGCTGGGCTGGGGTTCGATCGGCTGCTAGGCCGTCAATTTTCTCCAAAGTATAGCAAACTGCTATTTCAGATCAATCTAACTTGCCCTCTCCTCACTCAAGTTCAAGTGGGGCCTCTGCACGCACGGAGTGCTACATAGCTGGAAGTAAATGATTGCATAATTAGCTACTAATACTTACTTAGCTATGATATGTACAAACAAAGTATGAGAGAGATATTTCGGGGTTCCAAGCAAATGTACTAAAAGAAAGCTGTGAAAAGATGAAATTCGTATTATCAAGCGCTGTATGGTAGTATGAGCGTTAGCTAACAACTAAATAATGGTTGAATTATGGTAGGATAATGAAAACTATAAGACAATTACGTCTTAATTACGTACAACTTATAGTTATTTAGCATGACTATACTGAACTTTGGTATAAGTCATTCGAACACGACTCAATTAAGCTTTAAATATAAAATTACCGTTCGCCCGTAATTAATTAAAAGAGTCCACAAACCTGGCGGACGCCAGGTTTGAGGGAGTTTGACCTGAGGCTTGTTTAGGGTGATCTTCTTAAGTTTCAGCAGCATTATTTTTGAAAACGACGACATTGCAATTGCGTATTTAGTTTTCAATTTGGGAAATACATAAAAATTTTAAAAAAATGGACTTATGCATTACAAAGAATCTGGACTTGTGCAATAAGGAATTGACTTTTGCAATAGGTATACCAGTAAACATCATTTTGGTCAGGTTAGGTTAGGTTAGATAATGTCAGGTTAGGTTAGGTTAGTGCAAAATTCCATTTCTTATTCCAGATTCTATTGCAAATTTCCATTTTCTATTGCACAAGTCCAGATTCTATTGCGTCGAAAAATACCACCTCTTCAATTTATCAATCAAAGACCCCATCATCCCATGTAGTAGTAAAGTGAGCACACGCAGGAAATTATTAGAACCTTGTTTGGTATGTAAGCCTATAGCTAAAGATGTAAACGAGGTATATGAGTATGAGTTGAATGAAATTGAGATGCATGCGAGGAGCTGTCTTCACATTTATGCCCATATATGGCAGTTGTTGGCAGGAAAGTCTGAGCTTTTGGGTTATTACTGGTTATTACGAAGAGAAAAGAGAATTTACTACAGCGGCCGGCGGCTTAATATGTACTACGACGGACGGCCCGTATTTACGTAATTGAGTCAGATTCAGATTTATCACAAATATCAACGTTCATTTGAAATTCATAACTATTTATCGTATACCAATATGCCTAATACAGAGCACAATGAACAGCAATGTATTCAAAATATAAAATAAAACAAAGTCGAATTGATTTTGAATGGGTACTTAAGATTGAAAAATGTGTACCTTTGGGACGGAGGAGGCGAAGGTGCTGGCAGTTTCAGATATTGTAACATGATTGTAACTTGTAACTATGCAATAATTTAGTGCTGTATTTTATAGCATATTTCTGCTATGTACCTATATGATGAAAAGCAGCTAATTCTGAAAATCCTTGAGTAATCTCAAGCACGCATTATTGTTCTAATTCGGGCTAAAACTAACAAACTAAGTTTTTCGTTTTAATACCTATTAATAGTCTAAACTCGAGTAATTGATTCAAGAGAGGAAAGATTATATAATATACTTAGTACCTATATTCAAATCTTTTAGAACATTATACATACATTTGAGGTACAATATGGGTACAATTTAAAGATGTGGTGAAACAGAAATCGAGAGTTATAGTGCTGTTATTGTTTCAAGCAGTTTACATAATTGTGGTACCTACCATAACTCAATTTGCCGAGTCACTATGTGGTTCATACAAATAAACCTATGACCACGATCGTAACGAATCATAATGTGTTCGTACGATAATTGACACGCCCTGCTCGTAATAATATTATTCTCAGGCTCACTCACCGTAAGCTCATATTCGAGTTTCAGCTCCGGTCTGATATCATAATTCATAATTCAATTGATACATAGGTATAAATATAGGTCCACATAGTTACCTATATGATAGGTATGATGAGATTGAATTACTCATGCCAATAGCGAGCACATAGTGTAAAGTATATAGAGCGAGAGTTTAGTTTGCGAATTGCGAATACTAAATTGGCCTGCTGACTATCAGAGATAGAGTTGAGTGATAATGAACTTCAGGCATGCAGAACGTGTGCAGTTAAACTGGGAACCTTACCAAATATGGCCATGTCATTGACGGAAGCCAAAGTTAGCTTTCGTTACAAATTATAATCTGCTATTGTTATTAATTATTATGCTCCCCTCATTGATTTCATGATTGATCTTAGATTTCCCGAAAGGATTCTATCTCTATGTGATTTGATAATGATTTTGATGATGCCGCAAAAAAACAATGTGAGAGACTTGGTATAACCATTTATTTTCGGCTAATTTCATTGTACAATAACTAATGTTAGTTTCTTTGAATAATAAAGATTTTTTGTCTCGTCAATCCTCTGAGACAAATATTTCAATAAATGGACAACTAATTCAAATTAGTGCTGAACCGGGAACAATACCAATTAATACCTGTTCAAATAATCGATAATTCGAAAGTGTATCGCCAGTTCATTGCATAGTTCGTGATTTAATTATTGTACAAAATAAGAGTTCATTCAGAACCTGTGCTTTGAGCCATTTGTTTTTGAATAATTTAAAATTAAAAGTAATATAATTCCTTTCAGAATAAAAATTAATTTTTAGTAAGCTAACATCTAAGCAGCCTATGTTAATTATTGACAGAAAGGGTGGCGTACTTTATGGTTTGCTTGCACTTAATCTATTATTATGTCTGTACAATTACACCTCTTTCTGAATTATTTAAGAAAGTAAATTAATTATGCCTTTGATCTTAGCCGCAGAAATTCCAATTCCAAGAGATGTCCTTTTAGAATGAATAATAATCAAATGAGTCCGCGTTTTCTCTTGTAATCTTCCAAGTTTAGTGAACGTCTAGGAATTGGCTCCCGGATGTGCGGTGCTGACGGACGAGCCACAATTGGGAGATTGGCTAACAGAGAATAATATATAATTGAAGCTGATCTCATTCTTAATCTTAACCATAGCTATTTATTAGATTCGCTAAATTCAGAGAAAATAAACTTACGAGGTAACTTAGCGTCCAATTCCAACTGAATGTCGAAATCATGAGCCAAGAACAAATCGCCGGTTGTTATTGTTCGTGGCTTTGGTTCAGCTGCTTCTTGTTGTTTTAGACCGGGGATCATTTCATCAATCGATATGAAATCCTGCAATGAACGAATTATTGCATAGAAATAGTTAAATGAAACAAAAACTAAGCGAATTAAATCACTATATAAAGTACTGGAAGTTCAGACACAATATTAGATTTAATTACATAATGTTTCAGTGCTTCTGGAGTTGCTGGCCTCTCTGGCTCAACCTCATCTTCATTATCCTCTTTGTCGGGCTTGAGCAGGTCATCATTCTGAATGTCCTCAGCACTTAAGTCACTTAACGCAACTGGAGGAGGAACAATGTTAGCCTTGATGTCAATTCCCAGTGAAGCTGAAGTTTCCGTTGAGTTATTGGGACGCGGCGGAGGTGGTCCCATAAGAGGACGATTGACAACCATGGGCATTGGTTTAGTACTCCGTCTTGTGAACGGGTCTTCCACCTTTTTGCCTTTCGACTCTTCAATTTCTTCCTGGAAAAGGACAAAAGAATACTTATCTCAGAACTTCCTAAATCTCCAATATTTTACATAAGCGAAAATTGAATATTATGATAACTGACCATGATAGCCTTCTCAGCCTGCTCAACGTTCCTCTTCCTGTTTCGTTCATTTATATAACTGATACTTGAGATACTTTGGGATCTGGCCTTGTCAAGCTCTTTTGCACGCTCGTCAATATCAGCAAGTTCACGAGCCAATTCCTCGACTCTCGACTCATCCCCTCTGCAAGTGATTTTTGTTTAGAGTTATTGAAAACGATATAATCACCTTGAACTACAATTATTCCAAAGAAATTTCGAATTACGCGAACCTTTGTTGTGCTGTATCCTTCATTTTCATTAATTCTGTTTTCCGGACAGCAAAATTAACCGGAGACTGCTTGAATCTCTTTTTCTCTTCAATAATCTAGTGGAATCAAGTTAAAGAGATACTTGCTTGAATTGTGCTTGATTAATTGTCCGAATCTGACTGAATCTACTTATATGTATTTAGCTTACATGTTCAATATCAGACTCTCTGAATTGATAACTGTTCACTTCACTCATTTCTTTCTCTTTCTTCTTGATGTCTTCCAGCGTGGGTAACGCAATATTAGCTTTCTGACAAGTTTCTTTCCATTTATCAAATTCTTCTAATGAAAACTCATTGGTGCTTATGAACTCATAACGGAACACTCTTTCACTGGATCCATGTCGCAGTTTGAAACCCTTGTTGGTTCGAGTTGACCCAAGTTGATAAACCCTTGGTGTCTCGACTATTTCCAAGACTTCGGTTATCTGGAACATATAGATTAAAGTTAGGCTAGCGGGGTGAACAGTGTGAATCTAGGCCGCTTTGGGGCGCAACCCGTATTTCTAGTATGCAAGCGAAAGGCGTTTGGGAAGGAGTACGCTTTGAAGCCATTTGGTGAATACGGAATACGGTATGGTTTGGTGTCTCTGCCTTTTGCAAACACAACACAAAATACAGTGTATTCCAGTAATTTTTTTTAAATTGCTAATTACATTATAACTCATACGTTTCTAATCTTACAGGCGTAAGTGAGGGCTTGCTTGAAAACTAATTTTTTAATGCACAACGCCTACCCTGAAAAAGAAATTCGGCCGCCAAGCCTTGTCCTCCATTTTGCTTTAGAGCGAACGAAAAAATATTAAACTTGACAGGCGTTGTGAGAACTCTTACGATTTTCAAAATGTCCTCATTCGTCCAGATCCGTTTAGATATGACGGAGTTATAATGAAGACCAGCGCAGCCTTTACATATAGTAAATAGGTAAATGGTAAATCTCGTATAAACTGAAGACATACCCGGTACACAGGTTTATGATCCCTACTTTGACCGATTCCCAGTCGAACGAAGGTTCCCTTTGCAAGCTTCTCAAAGATGGGGAAATGAACAAACTTCTCAATTTGCTGACGGGAGAGACGAATCCGATTTAAGTCTGATACCAACGAGACATATTCTGGTGCATGCCTACTATAGTGAAACACAAGAAAAATGAAAGTTCGAAAGACAAATCGATCAGTTACTTCCGCCCAGACCAGATTCTTTTGAACAAGGAAAAGAGTATGCACCTCGCTCTGGCTTCATGCTCCGAATCGGACGAGCTACGAGACGAGTCGTCGTTTTCTTTCTTGATCTTTCCATCGGATCCGTGTTCTGAGTCAGAAGATGAGCCAGAGTCATCGGAATAGATATCAGAAGCTTTCAGTTTCTTCTTTGATGACTTTTCAGTAATTGTAGAAACATCATCTTTGAGATCCAAATCATCGTCTCCGTCTTCTCGTATTTTCTCTTCCATTTTCCGAGCTTTTTCCTTTTCTTCTAATCTTTCCTTCTTCGCCTCACGTCGGGCCTTCAAGAGATCCATTGCCTGACTCTTCTTGTCCACTTTACCTTCCACTGTTTTCTTCCTCTCTTTACTTCGTTCCTTGGCATCCATTTTAAACTTTTGGGACGACTGCTCAGCTTTCTTTTGCCTGCATAGGGAGGAAAAACATGCTTAACTTAAAGTAAATTCATAATGCACACAGGACACAGTTGCGCTCTCGAAGATGACAAAAGAATATCTTACTTTTTTAATTCTTTTTTCTTAGCTTGTCTCAATTTCTTTTCGATGTCAAACCTCGTCCGCATCACTTCCCGCTGTTCAATACGTTTAAAAATCTCTTGTTCTCTCTCCTTTTCAGTCATGGAGTTGAGGTTCCTCTTATCTTCTTCGTCCCCCATTAGGTTCTCATCAAATCCATCGTCGAACTCATCTCCAGTGTCGTCATCCGTTTCTTCCGAAGTTGACACTTCCCCTTCCTCCAGGTCAGACGCAGTTGTTTTTTTGGAGGGGGCTTCGGACACGATGGTTGATGGTGCGGGTGCAAAACTCTCGGCATCGGATTTATTCTCATCTTCATCTGAAGAGGACTGAGTAGCACTAATTGACCTTCGATTGGTTCTCGATCCTGCCTTCTTCTTTGGTTTCTTGCCTTTTGCATTTCCACCCCAGTCCGAGTCAGAGTCTGAGGAATCCGAGTTGGAATCTCCTCGAATTTTTTTCGTTACCGTAGCCGGCTTCTTCTTCTTGGAGAGGGACAACATTTCCTAATTTTGAAAAACAATATGAAGAGAATTAAAGGTTGTGTTAAAGTAGTTTGGGCACAGCATGAAATCATTCATATGTGTTGTAGTACCTTTTCAATGTCACTCCCAGATTCTGTCGCATCTGACCCGCTGTCCGAATCAAGGAGAGCTTGACTCTTCCGCTTAGTTCCTCCTGATCGAACCATATTGTTGACGATAGATCTTATAGCACTGGTTTAGCTGGCTGACCTGCAAAAGACCAATAGTTCCAATTCACCGGAAAGGTAAAATCACAGTAGAGTCAGCAGTAACACCCACTGCCAACTGCTGACTGCATTATCACAAACACCATAACTATACCATAAATCATAGCCTGAATAATGACAGATGGACAAGTGACCCAGATTTGAGAAATAAGAAATAACCTTTCACCATCACCGTACCTTCAACCTTCTTGAATGCGTAGGTAATCCGATTCTTTTCTCGTCTGCCTCCTCACTTACTCTGTACCACACGTACGAAGTAAGTACAGCAAACGAAATGAACAGCACAGAGCGGAGCGGGTTCGTGGACAATCAATGATCAGACAATTATTTTTGGAATATCCGAGAGGTTCAAATAAACCCCTCAAGAACAAACAAAGAATTGAATTCAGCGACAAAACTTTTAAACTGCACTTTTATTGCTATGTAAATTCCTAATATTTCTGTACTCCGTCTCGGTCTTCCTTCTTGCCTGTTACGTTGTTGATTGGAAATGGTCTACTTCTCCGACGATTCCAATCACACACCGACCACCGACCAATACCAAATAGAGTTCTCAAATCTCCCGCTCAGGCAAACCCAAAATTTAGCAAGAAAAAAACCCACCAAGTTCATTGTCCTCTACTACGCTTTTCCGTCCAGCCTGTGGTGGTGGTGGCGTCGCTGCTGCGCTTCCATTTTCTTCGATATTCTAATTTACATCTCGTAAAAATGCATGGATGGAGTCGGTCAAATTTACGAAATCCCGATGGCCGGAAATGGGGAAAATATAATACCAATTTTTTTACCTTTTTGCCGAAAAAAATAAGAAGAATTGTCAGCATTTTCCCAGATTTGGAGTAGAATTCCCACGGACTAGTACAAAATTATGATGTAGTTAACTTTTGCTTTTATTACTACTATGAATAATTTATGTAGTTTTGATTGATAGTTTTTGATAATATCAATATCCATTACATGTTCATTTTTAATCTGGTGCTCCGTTTTGAAAATCTACATATGTAGGATACAGACATAACATGGCATTATGCTAATGCTATTGAGAGGCACCTACTTTAGCATGCATCATATATCATATCACGCAATTGATATTCTGTCACTGTCACGTATTCTAGAATTCATATGCTAATTAATTTGTACCTAATACTAAGTTATACATTTTAAATAGTGTACTGCCAAGTGCCTAGAGACATAGAACGGAATGAGATACATAGGTAATACATAGGAATTCCCCACTGGAGAGCCAGCCAGAAGGCTTCGTAATTTTTACGATCATAGGTAATTCATAGGTAATCATTTGAATCATAATGTGCTTATGCTGCCGACAACACCAACTGGATAAAATCCAGTACAAATCTAAACATAATTTTACTTTTTCTATTATGAAGCGTGGGTAATCTTGTTATTGTAATTCAAAAGTGTTGATTTGAAGCTAAAAAGTCAATTTTTATGGACGCAATAAGATCAATAGAGCTACCTGGTACTCATACTTGCTCATTTTTAATATTGGTTGTTCATTTGTAAAATCTCAGTGATTTTATTTTGCATGTAATGCACTACCCTATTTAATTGATATAAAGCATTCATTTCAATATGCAACTAAAATAAAAAGTGAATTAAATTTTAATGTGTTCAAATCCAGATGAAATTCTAGTAAAATGTCCGGAGTACTTTCTCTTAATAATCATATCGGCTGGAATTTTCATCATTGCTATTGTAAGTTTACTGGGTTTGTATTGGAAGAGATGAGTATCATGGTTTGAAAATTTCAACAACGAAACTACTGAGGATTTAACATACCAGTACCTTCTAATTTAGAGCGGAATACTTTATACGATTTGGTGCGCTAACTGCTGTCAGATTCCAGCATTGGAAACTACTCGTACTAATTACCCCGGCAAGTGCTCCTGTATTTATAATTTTCACAAATACAGTAATTTATATAATTTATACATGATTTATTTCATGTCAGTTTCAAGACGAGGAAGCGTCAAGCAAGGACATGGATTCTATGCAACCCAATCAGACCCAACAGCAATTGTAATGGACGACGGATTTACAGCACGCCAAAACATCTCAAGGCCTCCAATCTTATCGCAATTCGAAGCTGATGTTGTCCAAGACGAAATATCAGATGACACGGGTAACGGCATCGTTCTAAGAATTGGAAATGGTGAGGACTATTTCAGTAACGCCTATACAGGGATTGTCCATATTCCCTGTGGAAGCTGTGGTCAATATTTTAATAGCGCGTTAACGTACACTGAAAGCATTGACTCGAGCTCAGACAACAATTTTGCAATGGCTGCTGATGCTGATGCCTTAATGTTCTAGCATTGTTTTTACTCCACAAGAACTTGGCAGTTCAAGTTTTGTAATGTAACATGTAACCAGTACACATGTACATATCCGAATTTAGAATAATAAAATATTTGTTGATTTGATACATACCACATACCATGTGTTAGAGATATTGGGCCTAAGTGGAATTAAAATAATTTTTTAATCAATATGCCGAGTATCCGTCCTATATCAAAATATGCCGATCGGCCTACATGATAAGTTGTCTCTTTCTCGAACTCGAGCGTGATAGCGATAGCTAAATAAGACAAATCAAATCCGAAAACTGATATTGAAATAGGCCGTTCCGGTACTTGAGGCATTCATATACCTTGTGATAAACTAATAAACTTTAATGTATAAATCGGAGAATTGCACTTAAGAAATGACATGGATTTTTAAGAGAAATACTAGTTTTACTTGCATTAAATAAAGTGATATTTACAAGTTTTCAATAAGGAATAAACCAATACAATAATCCTAATAATTTAAGAAATTGTATAAATTACTGGTTGATTCATAATCACATGATATAGCATAACTAACCGGTAGAAATGATTATTCTATTACACTTACAAAGGAAGTATCTCCGATCTCCGACTATCCATTCCTAACGTCGGTAATACACCGACTGATAAATAACAAGCAATCAGTAAGCAAACACAACGAAGTTAGGGCTGGATTGGAATGAATACATTTGTGAATAAATCGGATGAATTGGTGGACAATCTTTACATAAGCATGCATTCAGGAAATGAAGGATAAAAGATTGCCGCTTTGGCACTTTGTGTTAAGTTAATGGAAGCCTTTGTTGAGGGTTCAATACGAATACGACTTTGAGCTCTATGATCCAGCCCGAACTCCCAGTTTCTCCAGGACCTTCACACCTCGCTCTTGATATTCTTCCCTGGACATCCAGAAGTCCGCCTTGTCTTTCATCACATTTGCTAGGACTGCACCACCAATGAATACCATATCTTTCCTTCGCGGTGGATCTTCAATCTTGATTTTGAATTTCTAATATACAAATATTTATATAATTGCTTTGTTTAGTCCAGTATCAGATATAAATCAAAAGTGAAAACTGTTGATACAGCGATCTCTCAATTTTCATATTACTAACTAGATCTAGCCCCAGAGAAGTTAACAATTACCGAAAGTCTGTCAGTATCTCCTTTGAGCACGCGTTCCAAATACAACTGTTTGATTTCTCGCTCGAGACGACTAGGAAGTCCAGGGTACATTGTTGAGCCTCCCGAGAGAACGATATGCTTGTAGAGCTCAGGTCGTATATCAATGTCAGCTTGCTGAATTGTGCTGAACACTAATTCCGCAATACCTGAAGGCCATCACAAAACAAAGTAAGTCTTTTAGTAATGTATCAAAAATATACTGAATTCCAAAGTAACAATAAAATTTGCTTTATGGATCAATACCTTGCCCTTCAACATTGATCAAGTGCGGTTGGAAAAGAGCCTCCGGTGCTTCAAATCTTTCACCTCCTACTTTGATAATTCGGCCATCTGGCAACTAGTGAAAAATATTACATTAGTAAAAATCCAGAGCTTTTATTTAAGCAGTAAAGGCTGAGCAATCCTTACTGTATAAGTTTCAACAAGAACAGTGGTTTCCAGTGCTAACTTTTGCTCTGTTTCTAAGTTGTACCCAATGTAGCAAAGCTTCTCCTTCATCATTCTCACGGTTTCAAAGTCGGCAGTGTGATTGAACGCGTATCCGCGTAGTAATAACAGCTAGACGTAAAAATTAAATCATTTCTCAAGAAAATTGTAAGATTCGCTAATTTCCACACTTTTCTGCGGTGTTGCCGTGACTTCTTTACCTTGATAAGATATCGAGTAATGTCTCGACCGGCAATATCTAGCCGTCGGGTCAAGGGTGACAGGGCATAACCATCGTACACTGGACAAATATGTGTCACCCCGTCACCGGAGTCTACAACAACTCCGGTGAGAAGACCTTGAGCATACAGAGTAAGTACGGCCTGGATAGCAATGTAGGCTCCTGCAAATTCATATTTCTCGAACATCACCTGTGATAAAATACCAAGGCGTAATTAAGGATTGAATCAGTTCACTGTTTCTTAATGTAATGTACGTAGTAGATACCAGCAATTGTCAGTTTACTAAACCTTACCTCAATCATTCGCTCTCGATTCTTGGTTGGATTCATGGGAGGTTCAGTCAACATGACTTTGCACTCGGTTGGATCTAAATTCATTTTCTCTGGGCCGAATGTATAATCCCATAGATGAATCATATCTTCCCAATTCCTGGAATTATATAACCCCACGAATACCATGCAAATAAATAAGAACAATATCCACGATTTCAATTTTCTATTTATTTTCGGTTTCGGTCTACCTTACAATACCGTTCTCCATTGGATAATTGACTTCCAACTGTGATCTCAGCTTACTTGCGTCGTCGCCTATCATCAGGTCCTGACAGAATTAAAATGGAATGAATCAAACATAATTTGTTACGTTTAAACATCACATCACATCACGCCACGTTGCAACTACATACACGTTTTGTGAAAGGGCAGTATCATGCCATGCAACTTTTAAAAACAAATAAGTTTTTAATTTAAATGCAGCGTTTTGTCATGCATTGGATGAGCCAATCCTGCATTTAACATACCTATACAAAATACAAGGGTAAAAAACTCTTAAGAACTCACACGTACAGGGATTTCTTCATCCTGAGAGCATATTATAAGGAAATCGTGTTAGTTGGCAAACATGGTAAACATTGGTACATGCAAATTTTAAAAGTTATGGATCGCATAGGTGGTTTACGCAGAGCATGTTCCTACTGAATAAATATTATTGGTTAGTTTCATCAAAATTGTCAGAAATCACACAATTACAATTCACAGAGTGAAGGAAAACATGAACTAATTTATCTTTTTTATTGTGTGTTTCGGTGAATTCCCGAACAAAGAACAAACATGCAGCTTTGACCTTTAACCTTTCATGAGGCAGAACCAATCAAACTCTTAAATGTTGAAAAATGAATCCGCATGGGAGGTGTTCTTACTTTGATTTCTATACCCTGTTTCATTGAGATAGAAGATACAAACAATTCAAATTTAACGATAGATTTTTTTAATTTTTAGTGCCCTTATGTTCCCAATAAGTCCAAAACCCTTTCCAAATTTTGATATTTAGAATACGCATGTGTCACTAACCTTGATCTCAATTTCTCCAATTTTATTGGCAGCCCGAATAATAGGTCGTCCAACCATGGACGGGAATATATGCTCTGGAAAATTAGAACCCGCGTATCCGCATTTGACGAACTAGAATATAAGTTCACCACATAATTCAATTAAATTCAAAATTGACTTAACACAAAAATATCATATACTTATTTCATTTCGAAGTATTCATATGTATTTTCTCTAAATAGCTTACCCCGGTTCCATTATCACAGACTATTACTTTTCTTCCGTTACTATCCATGTCCAGCCGTCACAATGTAAAACTTCCTTCAACAATCTGTGAATTACAAATTAAAAATATTGACCAGACCAGGTATAATCAATGTATTGGCTGTCAACTGGGCGGACGACGTATTAATTAGATGATTTTTAATCTGACTGCGACTACGCCCATTACGTATGTTACATGTCACATGTTTCATTGTTAATTATGTGTTGTAACAAATAAATAAACCTACATACAAAATAATAATACAAAACTTACCGGCGGGTAAGTGATTTTACTTGAGAGGCTATTCAGTCCTTTAGATGTCAGACTGGCAGAGCTTGAGCCAGCCAGTTGTCAGTGGTATAACTATGACCGGAAGTGCCAGAATTTTACAACTAAAGTACAGGAACCCTCGTTTGTTGACCGTCACCTGGACCTGTATTAGTGTCTGTAATTTGTATTCGTCTTGGCTGATTTATGGTTTACTCTCAAGTTTACTCCGGGAATTGGAAACGGAAGGATGATTTCATTCGGACTAGCTAAAAAGCACCGACCACACCGACCTCACCGACCACACCGACCACACCGACCTGAGGTCGGTGTCCTTTAAAATTGACTAATTTGACCCAAGTTTGATTAATTTAGGTTAGGTTAGGT
>JAQFYT010000602.1:0-22965 GCA_034694925.1 Ceratophysella denticulata
CGTATCAAACTTTTTTGTAACCCTACCCACTGTCGAGGAGAAGGCGAACAAACGGACGGACGGACGGACGGACGGACGGACGGACGGACGGACGGACGGACGGACGGACGGACGGACACTCCAAATTATATAGTAGATTACTCGCAGCACCCAACGGAAGCTATGTTAACGCCCTCCAATAGTAGCGGTGACGGCGACAGCAATTTTTGGATTCTATCGAAAGCGCCAAGATGTTTTTTTTAAATCAGGAAGCAATCAGTAATCCATATTTAGATGTTAAGATGTTCAAAATTATGCAAAATTTTTGCGCGATAAATATTTCTGGAAAAATATTTTTTGTGTAATTCCATTTAAAATGAAGCAGAATCTTTACACGATAAGAATTTTCTGAATCACAAAAGCCTTTTCAAAAACAGTCAAAAATTCTCTGGAAGCAAAAGTTAC
Source organism: Ceratophysella denticulata (assembly GCA_034694925.1). Classification (NCBI taxonomy): domain Eukaryota; kingdom Metazoa; phylum Arthropoda; class Collembola; order Poduromorpha; family Hypogastruridae; genus Ceratophysella; species Ceratophysella denticulata. Next base: position 445 of record JAQFYT010000602.1, read on the forward strand.
ATTTAATTCCATACAACATGAATCAAATTAATCGTTTGTAATTGCTCAACGCTATGAAACACAAACGTTTTCTTCAAAATCACTCAAAATACGTCAAGAAGCGGAATTTAGATGTGAACACGTTTAATGAAGGATTTTTGGAAGTAAAATGTACCTCAGAAATCAAACTTGAAATGTAAATCCGTTCTAAATAAAATGAACCATTGTACTCTACTGTAGCTATGACATAGGAGTATATGATATAGAAGGAAGAAGCCAGTTTTCTAAAAGCCTCAATGTCAACCATCATCCCACGGGGCCCAAGCTGCCGCGAGGCAGTTTTTTATATGTGATCTCTTGCTATGCTAAATGCTAATCCAATATTGTATGTCTACTAATAACTACCTTCATACCTCTATGATTGTATGTTGACAGCACGGGATGCCGTTTGGGCAGGAAGATTTGGAAAGATCCTTGCCTTTCTTCTTCCCTTCACCGCACTTAATGGCTTCACATTTGGCAGCTGCTGCGGCCGCCGCGAAGGGAAAAGACATGATTGACCACAGAGTACGTCACACCCTGTTCCATAATGTTTATTGATGACACTGTTTCAATTGAATCATTAGATCATGGTTTGTAATGCAGGAAAGATCTCCACCACTCCGCGGATATTCGGACGAAGCCCTACCGGCCAGTCAAACACCACATTCGGACTCATCCACATCATCAACATCCTCACAGCAAACATGGAGCTTTGAAGAGCAATTCAAACAGGTCAGTATGTTCTGCTTATCTTAGTCATAGGTCGCGAATCGAAAATTCATGTTAAAGTTCAAGCGTGGAAATAGAGGCACTAAAAGTCGTCTCATTTCGTATTCATATTCATACTGTTAAGAAATTCCTGTTTTTTGTTGAGCTGTAACTGCTATAGATCGCTTATAAAAACTCTGCACTTTAGTACTGCTCCTTTAAACACACATCCCCGGCTTGGCGTCTCGAATACGAGAGTTGTGTTGACTTGATCTGAGTTAAGCTCAAAAACATTAGGGTGAAGTCTTTTCAGGTTATTTGGGAGCCGTATACTACAGTCCTGATCTCTAAAACGGTTGATTTGGAGTTGGATAAGGACAAGAACAAGGAAACCGAAGGAGTTTTGGGATTCTGCTCTGCAGATGGTCTGATACAATATAGTGGTATTCCAAGCATATCCGGCGCAGTCAAACTTAGACCGATTCAGATTCAGAATGTGTACCGGGTTTTACGACACACGTATGGTATTATTGGGTTCCGATATTGACTACAGACTGGGGCTTTCAGTAAAAGCGGTTTTTGGAAAGGAATTTTGTGTTGAGCGAGGCGGAGCTGGGCGAAGGAAATTAAAATTCTCTCGTCTGTTCGCTCAATTTATCTCTTTGGTCGACAGATAGACAGTGGAATGAGCGAAGGAGTTTTTCCTCCTATTTTGCAATTCATCAACTCTTGTCGTCCAATTCCCACCATACATCTCCCAGATCATCAATCCACTCCCTCTCCTTTCGCTTTCCCTCTTGATCATTTCACATGCTCCAGTCCTTTTTTCCATGCCATGTTTACTTGATGCCTTTGCTCCGGACGATCTTGTGTCTCGTACTGCAAAATGGCGTGACCTGAGAGCATTTCCTCACCCAAAATCAAATTACGGGCAAGGATGGACTGGAGTGGATTGCAGAGAGGAAAGCATTATGGGAACACTCCGTACTTACCATTTTTCAAAGTTTTGTTCCTGGGTTCTTTTGAGCCTACTTCACTTGATGAGATTATTTCGGAGAAAGTAAAGTAAACTTTAATGGAGCTTTCACACTCATTTGGAGGCTCGTTCGTGGATGATGAGCTCCCGGGTCGGGTCCGTTCTTCCAGCTCTTCTCTGGAATAAGAATCACATTGGTCCAATGAGAGTTGTCTCTCTCCAATTCCGAATAAAGAGAGGATCCGCAGGCTGGAGGAGTGATTGGACGAAAACCCATTTATTGTCTGTAGTTTGTTCCGGTGGTGTAACTAACTACCAATTGCCCTTCTTCATATCCTTCATCAATCTCCTCACATTCATTCTCCTAAACCAAAATCCTTCTTCTCTTCTGGGAATTTGGGAAAACCTCGCTTGTTCAGATAATGTACATGTGTGTCTACTCATTAGGCCTTAACAACACCACATATTATGATTTATTTATTTCACGAAATTATCGGGCCACATTATCATTAATACTCTCATCAAACCCTTCTTAATTGCTTCCTGTCAAATACAGAAGTAAGTGAATTTACAATGCATTCCACACTAAACAGGGTTGTGGGTTGTGCAATGCGTCAATTGCCTTCAACGGTTATACGGGTCATACGTATTCAACTGAATTTCATAAATAATTTGAAATGGGCAAATACATCTGATTCCGTTCATCTGTTTACAGATAAATCGGATCGAATTATGTGGTATCGGTATTAACATGGTATTAACCAAATTAAACTGGTATGTTCAATCGAGTCTTTATTTCCAGTGTGTCTTTCATGCACGGTCATTAATTTGGGATGCAGTTCCCGCTTGCTTAGAGACAATGCGAGTGATTGTGGCACACCGTTGAAATTCTGTCTCAACTAAATGGCTGGTTCAAACGAGATTACAACTTATTTTGCATTGCAACTTTTTTATTTTCTGTTATTCTACTTTACATTTTTTACCTTTCTCGTACACTTTTTTCATTCACGATTCATTTGTGTTTGACCGTTTTTCTCGTCCGGGCAGCAGGGTTATAGTGGTTATCATTCAAGGAACTCTGATGTGATCAGCTTCCACTACATACATGCATACGTACATGCCCGTATTATTATCTACTACAAATTCATCTGAGTAGAAGAACAATAAGTAGGTACAGACACCAGACACGAATCCAATTGATCTTCATAACTAATGTTGAAATTGATAGGTGTTTAGTTGCAGGGCTGGATTTGCTAGGGCAGGGCAACCGTTCGAATTGTGAGACATAATATCCTAAATTACACCGGATTGGAATTACCTACCCTTTATATTAATGCAGACAACTTGTTTTTTGCGTAATCATGATCAGATATCATTTGGGGAAATACCTGCATAAATTGTTCACTATTCCATTTTTTATTCCCATTTTAAACAAAGTAGTATTATATCTGGGTTTCTTTCTATCTATGAACCATATTTTTAGTGATAATATTAATGTTCAAAATGGTTTAAGTTCTGAGAGCCGTATTGCAACTCCTCCTGGGAGCAAACTGTGTGCGGTTTTCCCTAATGTATCCTCCTATTCTCACACTAACGCCACACCCACGATGGGCGGGGCGTGCTGCGCGTCAACTACAAGATTGATACTAAATACGTACAGCCTGCTTTATAAATTACTCGGCATTCTCGCAAGTCTTTGTCTTTAGCTCTATATTGATATGATTTAATTTGCTCAATCAATGTATGTAGGTACCTAATATATCAACTATACTATGTATATCATCATATGTAAGCAAGATCTAAGCAGTATTGAAGAACACAATTAGAGTGATGGTGGGATCAAAATAAAAGTGAAGAAATAATAAAACCACTCTCTCGTTGACAGGAAATCCTTGGAATATAAATTTCTCATGTTAGGATCGGTTGGACTCCTCACTCCTCCAAATTGACTTTTGGGTAGAGGTATGGTATCAAGGAAGTTTACTTAAATTGACTCGAATTACGAAAATTCATCTATGCAAGTTTTCCTAACTTAAACCTAAACTAATTTGAGTACCTATGCGGATCAACATATGGAGAATGTGCTAAATTGAGATGGGGAAGGCGGACAACTTTTATGTGGCGTGTTCGTCCTGCACCCATGCTTGACGCTGGGCATGTTTAAACCATTTAAACGTTCTGTATAGGTTAACGTAGGACTTATGACTTATCTATTCACACTCAAAAGTTTTACCTACGTTTCAAGATGGCGATTTTAATTGAGAAAGGCATGTATAGGGCAGGGGCACCTTAATTACTTCGAATATCAAGTTCCATGTAAGCTACAAACAAATTGGACTTCTTTTATCTTCATGTTCAGAGACTAGATAGGTAAATTCAGTGGAGTAGTTTGGGAATAGTTGAGAATTGATGGTGCCGTCGGGATTCATTGTGACGAATTGTTAGTTATTCGGAGTGTAGTACACTGATAATTCGGTTCCAGCCATAAACCACTTTTTCGCTGTTTTAAACCTACCCTAACCTCAAAATAATAATCTCACAGTGCAGCATTTGATTACTTTACACCAGAATTAGAATTTGGAGCCAATTCAAAAAACCTTAACAACTTCAAATACCTCAATTTCAACCGCGAAAAAGTGTTTAACGGTTTTTTAGCTGATACGGAATATTGAGTTAGCTGCTAAATGGGTACTGAAGACGCAAATCAGGACAATGAGGATTTCGGGTAGAAGAATTGTTGTAATTTGTAATCTGTACTGCCTGGGAAGAATGAGTCTGGCTGGGTGGAGAAATAGAATAATAGCTGAAAGGGAGAAGATTGGATGAGTAGGATAGTAGGGACGGACGACTGGCCGTTGTTCGGAACGGAAGGGATGAGAGGAGAATAGTCTTTTTGGTTGCGTCGCTCTGGCCTGGTAATAGAGATATTATAGTTCAAGTTCATCGCCTCTTGATGGTCCTCCTGATGCGTTGCACAGCGTGGGATTCTCACCATCAGTTTGGATCATTCTTGGACACCATTTTACGGTTGACTCACTCCCAATTGATTAAGCAGTTTTGATTTCACTCATCTGCTGCCCTCCGCATCCAAACTAATTGAGCATCATTTCATCTGTCCATGCTGATGGGAGGGGAACCCCAAGACTCGTCTATCCCCGTCCTCGCTTGGGGTATTCTCTGTACGGCGCTCGGCTCGAATTGTCTATATTCATTTCTGATCTCCAGTTAATCCGGTACAAGCGGTACAAGTTAAAGAAAATTTTGAGCAATGCTATTTTACGGGAGTTTGAAACTCGCTTGAACTCCGAAGTCTTATTCGTTAGAAGATTTTTAGTTGGAGATGATTTCCCTTTGTTCACTCACGAAATGACAGTTGACGGTGATATTTTCTTACATTAAAAATAAATTGTGATTCGAACCCGGCCCGTCGTATTGTTCAATATTTGAGTTTCTTCAATGTCTAATTTTTTTCTCTTGATTCTTCCCCTCCTCATCCTCATCCCATCCATTTTATGGAGGTATGGATTCTGATGTTTGCCCGTCAGTGTAAATAGACAGAAAGGAAATCTGTCAAGTTCAAACATAAGTTTTTGGCGTATTAGTCGGGAAATCAATAACCTATATCAAAATATTTGCATTCTGCTCATTAAACATTGTGTGTATGCCTAGCGTGATGATTTAGTGTATTTTTATATTGAATGTACATTGCATCGCATATGGTCGTACTCGGAGTCAGAGGTTTTTGACAAGTATTATGTTCATGAAAAATCAACGTGTAGGGCTTCGTTTACTTTTCGTTCTAACGTGTATAACGTAATCATATAATGTAAGGCTTCGTCTTACCTCTATCTAAGGTTATATCCATGGATCTTTATGGTTCTTTGACTAGTAAGCTTCACAAATGAGTTTCTATTGGAAAGAAGAGTGTACTTTATTAACTGTCAGCAGTGTGAAGGAATTGATCCAACTTACTCAGGAAGTATAGTAGGTACATGAACTTAATTTGGGTGACATGGTAAAACAGAACACGCGCACGCGTCCTGAATGACTTCAAGGACCAGACACTAGCGGATGAACTCAAACCCTTTTGTATTATTGAGTTTGCATAGAATTAAATTGTCGGTTATATTAAATGATATATTTAGATGCGGTTGTATGATTAGTTTAGTATAGTATTTGGATTTAAAAACGGTCGATGCACCGTGGACTGATGACTTATGGAGGAGACGCGAGACGCCATTGGAAGTACATTTAGTACGGCTGTGTTCTTGTAAGATAAGACACATATAAGAGCGTCTGCGTAATAATTAGAGGTAATTTCATGAAATATTTATAACTGGCACTGACTATGTATTCTTATGTGGAAGTTTCCCTTGAACGAGCCGTGTGCTCTGGTGTATCTGGGTAATAATAATCATAATCATAAGACCGTGAGGTGGGATGTGTCGTTAGTTTTAATGTGTCCGAGTGAATGTTGCATGGTTTGTTGGTAGGTAATGTAGTTAGATATAATGCAAAGTGCACAAGGTTATTATGATGCTCTCCATTGTTTATTCCTATGAGGAGAGAAATTGAGACTGAGATTCAGGGATTGGATGAAAAATATTAGAACAAGTTTCTTCCCTGAACCCCTTGGCCAGCCCCACCAGCCCTCTTCCCTGTGATTACACTAATCTCCATTATATTTTATTGTAATGTCTTCCCTTTCCCATCTTCCCGGTCGGTCTTAGGATCTCTAGCCCAGCCCCTGCATTTCATGATATTATGATTATTATTATTCTGGAACGAAATTATCATATCTTAGTATTTATATGCGAGATAGACATGCATGGGCATGTTTGAGTTCCACCTCACTCACCCCAACAACCCCGCATACCTACTTCCTCCGCTCATCTTTGCCCTTGCTATTAACGAGACTCGGAGCAGCGGAGTCATCGTAATGGACGGAGCGGGAGGTTCAAGAGAAGCGTCTGTTTGCTCAGTCTCCGGATGTACCAACTCTCTTGTTTCAGTTTCAATCTCCCAGCCAGACAGGTAGATATTACTTTCAATCCGGACTCACTTTATGCCTTATTAGATATGGAGTCTTTATTTCCTTCAATTATCACTCTCTGCTCACAGGCAGTGCCCACCTCTCTCCTTCCTTCCTCTTCTGTGTGCTCAGCCAGGGGAGCTCTAAACAAGCTCTCTGCATTCATCAGTCAATTATTCATATTTGGGTGGATATTACTCCCATGTACGAATGCAAATGTTTAATGTTATTGACGCATTAAACAGAGACTTGGGTTCATTTAACTTTGCCAATGAAGGGACTTCTCACTTCATTCCTCTCTCTCTCTCTGGTCTATGGTCTATCAACTGTTTTATAATTCTCCACCCATCCGGTTTCTATCTCCAATTCCGTCCACTCATTTCTCAAAAATTCATAATTCATATTCATCGAATAAGCAGCGGCAGCACGGAGAAGTAGGAGCACTTCCAATTCCAATCTGCGTGCCATTCGTTTTAATGGCGTCATGGAATGATAATAATGCCGTGATGTGTGATAGCTCCAAATCCAAATTTCCTAAATTAGTTCTGTCTCCCTAAGCACAGATTAATTTTACATAACTGCATACATAAGTTCTACGCATCACAATGTGTGCAACTGCTGACAACATACCTACAATTACTTATAATTACTACCTTTGCTGTAATTAACTTCTTCTTACTTATATGCCTAACGCGGAATTTCCTTATCCATCTTCGTGTACACAGTTCAAGTTGACTGGCGGTTATGGGGATAGACTGAAGCTTTGATTGCAGATTGATTGTAGCTAGGTACCTAAATTTATAAATTATTGGTATTTCTAATCTGCCGAGTTCAGATTTGACTCTTTACCGTGTGTTCCGCCCTCCTTGGGGGATCAAAGCAGTTGGCAGCGGTCTGGCTCCGAGTTGATCTAACGGGAGCCCGTCCACAGTATTTTATAATACCTTTGATCATAGTGGGAGTGGGACTGTTCATAAATGTATTTTCATTCGTACTCTTCCTTAACTTAAAGTAAAATATAAGCGAAGAAGAAGAAGGTAAAAAAGATGATATTATAGGTGCTAGGTACTTACTGCTCCGTCCATCTCCGGTCGAGGTTGAGTATGAGGGTAAAAAGTGATCATTTTTGAAGTCAGGAATTTGTTCAGAGAAAAGAGAAAGATATTAGCGCCCGAGTCATAAATCTGGTCGCAAATAAAAGATTGAATGTCTACGCCCCTTTGAACCTTTTTCCCTCTCCCTCAATAATATCTTTTTCTCTACCACTCATCCTGACTCGAGTCCTTTACTTTCATGAAGAAACCTCCACTAATAAATTATTCCTAAACAAAAGGAGAAAAAAATGAACAATCAATTACATTGGGCATTTCCTTCGTTGGTTGCTTCAATATAAAATGAATTAACGTGCTTTTACCTCTCTTTCTCTGGAGGCCGGAGAGAGGCTGGTGGGATTGTGAAGTACATAGAGACTAAATAGCAGTTCATAAGTATGTAGACCCTAATCACGAGTTGCCGTGTTTAGTCAACAATAGGCCGCCGTTATGCCTTCAATTAATTTTATCTCAATCTCTTGTTTGGTTAGAGGCAACTAAATATGCAGACCATCTCAGGGAAGAGGAATTAGGAGCACGGAATAACTTAGCTTGTCTATGAATGATAAATAGTGTAATTAATTTCAAGAATTAATTGATCCGCGTCCACTCTCGGCTCTCTTCCCAAATACTTGATATATTTAAGTGTATTGTACTACTGTAAATGCATGTTAATGCTGACTGAATAAAACTTCAGGGTGGTAATTTATATATCCACAGCTTCGTGCAGGTAAATGAAAATGGAAGATTTTCGATTTGTGAATAGCGAGTTTGGTAACAACAACTCCTGTTTTCAATGAGCTTGACTTGAAGAGATTCTTTATTTTTATTACACTCTTCGGTGTGTCCATTTCTTTTCTTCATCCTTTGTGTAAAACACAATAAACGGAAGTTGGATTTGCTCTTCAAGGTCAGCCAGAACTTTGTCTTTATATTTTACTATTCAGACGATTTGTAGTTTTTATCACTTCTATGATGAAATCCAAGCCTCGCTCCCTTCCTATCGCGGACAATTCCTATGCACCTAGGTACATCTCCATACTCACTCCCTTATTTACTCTCTCGACCAAAAACGGACGTGCACTATTATAAAGAATAAAGATTTTTTTGAATTCATGTGATATGAGTGTATAAGGACAATAATGTTGTCACATAAGGATGGCACTCTCTTTGTCGGCAAGTGAGTGTGCTTTATTGGTGGACTATCCGTTGACAAGAGAAGACTATGACCGGAGACAGGCCACTGATTATACATTATGCAAGTTGAGGACCAGATCAGAGAGTCGAGGTTAATTGTTTCGTTAAAGTTTAATTTAATTCCGCGAATTCAGCTCTGGACCTGCCCGTGCCCAGTTGAGGTTTCCTGCTTAATTGAAGGTTTGGGTCTGAGGAAAGCTGGATTTGAATTTTTAATGCCTTCACTTGAAGCATGTTTGGAACAAAGCCCTTCTTATTGTGTAGACCGTATTGAAGAAGTCAAATACGCCATTATTTTAAATGTGAATGAGAACTCGTAAAATATTTTTATAACGACAGGCAACATTATTTGATTTCGTCTGGACCAGACACATTTTATGGCCGTTGTTTTTCTGACTTGGTATATTATTAGTAAGCAGTGTTATACTCTTGTAAGATATGTGAGTAATCAGGAGTAAGTGTACGGTGAGTATGGACTTCATGATGAGTTTCGTTCATTTTTTAGAGCTGTTATGTCCATTATTACCTTCACCCTACCCAACATTGAATTGAAGACGGAGAAGAGGGGGATTCATTAAAATTGAATTGGTTGAAAAAGGCAGGTGGAGGTGAAGTTATGTCCACTGCGTTCGCATTAAATTCAACCTTTTCTTTACATTCTGCTCTTCTCAAAAGGGCAAATGCCGGTCGGTTAGGAGCTGTGTACCAGAAATGTACAACTGTTTCCTCGAATACCAACCTAAACCCAGTCATAATTAGGTTTCTATTTCCTCAAACAATTTATTATTAATATTAATACCCATATAATAACTTTTCAAATCTCTCATCTATGCGCTGCAATACATGAACAAATGAGTCAGGTTTGGATTCTTGAGTAGAATAAAGCCAAATGCATTTGCTTTGTTGGTTGGAGTTTATATTTTTACCTAGGTATGTCAGTTGGGTAGTTAACCTTTAAACTACGTTGGATCCACATTTGTATCCAGGCTAATTATTGAATTTGTTTTTGCTGTTGTTGTGTTTGGATTTATTTTGTTCTCGAGATCAGTGTTTGTTTGATGAGCGTCATTATTAAGAGGAAGATGGGTTGACGTGAGGTAGTTTATTCAAAGTGACAAAGACGGATGAGTTGGAATACCCATCCCATTCCTGATGATAAAATAAGGGGGCGGTTTTTATATTGTAGTAATCTTGTTCGATGAGGGGAAAAACTCGGATCATCAGTCTCTCCCTCCTTCCCCACATTAGCCAGTCTTCCTCCGTGTAACAAGGCACTTGACACCTGTGAATAATTCTCTTATTAATTCCATACACACCTTTTATTCCTGTGGGTGGAGAGGGAGGCAGACGAGGTTTCAACGCTATAAAATCCATTATCCCAAACTCATACTATCGTATATATGTCATTTACAATGAAAAACATGAGCGGCTGATGGTTGTCTCATTCGAAGTTTGGCAAGGAAAAAAAGTTAATTGGGATTTACCTGATTTGTTCACTCCATTATATTCTACACGTTTAATAGATAAGGACAAATGCTCGTATCCATAATTTTTTATTGCTCTTCCCCGTTGTTGCTATTCATTCACTGGTCCCAGAGTTGGTTCTATCTGCATTCCTTATCTCGAATCATTCGGTTCCAAGGCATGGAACGTAGGGCTATTGATCTTGCTTGCCATCCGCTCGATTGCATAAATTTAAATTTCTAATCATCTATTTTAATAAAATTAAAGGAGGAGCAGTAGTAGCATCAATAAATTTCGTCTGATTAAAATAGGATTCATTCGTACAGAATTAAGCTATGTTTAATGTGCCCAGAAATCGTGCCTGTAGTATAATCATACATTCATTAAATTCCCGTTGTTAAATTCATTTTCGTTAAAAAAAAATTGCATATATTAATTTGAATATCCCTTGTTAATATGCACAGGTTTCTGCAATAAATTAGTGTAAATATTTCAAATTCCAGTGTAATTTGGAAATGCATTCTCTAGTTCTGTTCATACTGTCCAGGAGTGAAGGAAGTAAATACTCAGACATTATAATTGAGATTCTGATTAATTGATTGGAGGTAATAGCTAATACTGATTCTTGTATTAATCGAGGCAGTGTGGACTGGGTGGATTCGAGGATCCATCCTCTCCGTCTACGTGCATTCGTGATAAACTGTGGCATGAAAAACCTCATTATTACGGTGTTTCTCTCATCTTGAGGTTGTTCTCAATCTCTGTAGCGAAAGATTAGATGCTCAGCTCATGGCCCTTGGCTGTAATAATTTTATATGACAATCTCATTAGGAAAGCTCATAAGTAACGTGGAACAAGGAAGGACTCCAGGTTTGAATTTGATCAACAACGATCCTATCCCGTGAGAGGCACTTGTATTGTGGTTAACGTCTTTAATGTAATCTCAGCCCAGTATCAGTGGACGCGACTAATGTTCAGAAAGTACTTACATCGAAACAAGTACCAAGAAGGGAGGCATAATAATGGTCATGTGCTGAAGAACAAGGGATGTGAACAGAAATAAGGAGTATTTAGTCATTAGCATATTCTCCAGCATATATAAACTATAAATCTAATTATTATTACATCTAAGGCCAATTGACGTAAAAAAGTGATCTTTTTTATAATTTATCAGTCATTAATCTCTCTGCCGTCCAACTCTTCCCATCTCTCTTGCTTTGCTGACATTTCTCAAATTAACACTAAAGTGAGAGAGGAATGTAATTTTTGAGGGCACCCTTCTTCTCCATTGCATTACATTGTGTGTCTATACATACCTACTACAAACATGCCTACTCTATACCTTTTCCAATTTCCCCCTACTACGAGTCTCCAGTGAAAAGTTGAAGGAACAGTTTAGTAACGAATATTTTTCAAACACGCAATCATGTCCGGTTCGAACACACGGACCCTAATCGCTTATGTGGTATCATGATATAATAACGAATGGGAGATATCCATGGTACTAATATTTCTCTCCACTCAATTTATTGTCTACTGTCGTGCAATTCAAGGCTTCATTCCTGTATTTTCTCTGGGTTTGAAAAAAAACTCCTTTAATTTTAAAAGGAGTGAATTGAGCAGGGATTTGGTTCTAACTTGTATAATATAACTGCTCCACTGAGTTGTATTAATGAGCTGTTCTCGTATTCCTAGTCGTCGCATTGGTTGCTGAGGCGGAGTGGGGGGAATTAGTATGAAAAAATTATCATGCGTGTGATCAGTGTCAAGACATTACATTTATTCACAATTGACTCAACTCGCCGTCAAAGCTATGGTGCTTGTTAATTTTTTATTGCCTTCATCTCTCTTCTCACTCACTCACTCCTCGCTTTCGCTCCAACAACTGAGACCTAAGTGTCTGGAGAGACGTCGCGGTAATTTAATGGCCCTTCTACATTCACAATCATACAGTCAGGAGAGAATGTTGTATTACATGATCATGATCAGGCGATATAAACTGATAGTCCGTCCTGTATAATGGTCCGTGTAATTTAACCAGCTTCTGTACTGCCTAATAACTCCACACCACCAAACACATTTACACTACTTCACTAGAATGCCCAAGCAGACTAAAATAAACCAAATGGGCCCATCAAATTTTCATTTGTAATTACCTGCGTTTATTTAATACTGTCGACTGCAGTCTAATTTTGGCAACTCTTTTGAACCCACAGTTGTACGAGTTGAGCGATGACATGAAGAGGAAAGAGTTCCTGGATGAGCTGTTCTCCTTTATGCAGAAAAGAGGTAAGACTCACGGTTACGAATACTTCGAATGCTGAATTAGCAAGAAGTCATTTATTCGCATTTCTGAAATTGGAGTTATGATTTGCATCTAAAAGTCGAGCAGAGAAAAACTATTGTATATAACTTTGCTGGATGAGCATATTTGAGGAGGAGGGAAGGAGAGATTCGAGCAGGATGGCAGATTCATTGAATGGGTTGGTGGGGAGGGGGTGCAGAACGGCCTATACTGCGAAGCATTTTGTTTTGAGGCGTTGGTACACATATAGATGACTGCAGTTAATGTCGGAGCCGGAGTGTTCGCAGACAGAGATTTCTCCGTATGGAGAATGGAAGATATCCTTAAAATGGTCTAAAATTAGTCAAGCCCTTGTGTTCAGAGTTGGACCCTTCTGTGATCGTCTTCCCGATTGAACAAATATTTAACCTCCCCAGAAAGAATCAAATCCCTAGTTCCAGCCAACTCCAGCTCTTCATGTGCTGTGCATATTCAACCCCATCCACCACGGTGTAGTCTCAATGAGAACATACATTGAGCCTTGAATGTAAGCGAAAACAAGAAACCATACACTGATGATCAAGAGATCTTCAAATTAATGGGACACATGTTTGAAATGGCATATCAGCCAGATTTGTATGCTAATTCCACTTGCGCTTATTCGTTAAAACATACTTGTTTCTAAATTTTACAAGGGGTGTTAAATATTCGATAAATTTATGTGCTTATTCTGAAATCGTCACATTACAAAAGTCATGAATGGGACAACAATGGTTAGTTTTGTAGGAATGACCGCGAGAACAGCAGTAAGAACGAAGCTGTTATACAAGACCGTTCGAGCTTCTAGCTTGTCTGTGTTTAGCGCGTGGCAGTTGTTAAAAAAACCTTTGAGTGCGTGTTAGTTCCTAAAAAAGTGTAGGTACTTTTGTTATTTTTACTCCTTGTTGGAATCGGGTCGGGATCATCGTGAGCAGCAGGAAGGGAAGAAAGCACACAGGTGAATGAATGCAGAGCACATGTTAGATGGGGAAGATGATGAATAGAGCTGAAGTTTTGGATGTGTCAAAAAAGCACGTGTGGACGCGAAGGGGGTCCCTCTTGTGCTTTCCACTCCTCCGATTCCGTTTACTCCTTCCCCTTCCTCACATTTTTTAACAGAGGAGCATGAAGCATGAGCCTGGTCTTCCCATTCAACAAATATAAACAATGGGCTTCCTTCTTCATGTGATCCTACCTCTTGTTTTTTCTTTATTTTAATTTAATCCGAGTTCTAAGGTTTCTGTCCTCGCCACTGAACACGCAATGAGAAAGATGAGACCCATTGCCTGACCTGAAGAGAAAGGACTGAAAGGTGAAATTTGGCTGTCTCCTTGTAGAGCACAGCTCAGCTCACAAGAAGACAGATATTTTGTCCTGTATTGTATTCATTCAAATCATATCCCTTCCTGTGCACACAGACAGAGCAGTCTGGGAAAAGTGAAAGCAGTACTTTCTCAAGCCTTTGCCTTTTTATTAGTTAGAAGGTAGACTGGGCGGTTGAATTAATTGGGGATTGGGATGGATGTATTTAAGTGGGTGTCCACAAATAAACCTTCCCATGTACCCGATCCTCCATGCATGAGCTCTACAAGCTGTTTATGTTCCACATTCCGAAGGGCTTTTTGATCTAGCGTTTGTTGATACTGGGTTTGGCTTCTGTTTGTGTATTTTGATTCGGAGCCGGTGAGTTAAGTGGGTTGGGTTGGGATGTAAACTCTGGACTCGTTCTGAGGACTGTGGAGTAAGGGCGGATTTGAAATCCAAGAGGTGGGTCTTGAAGTTGCGTAATGTATGGGTTGATATGATATAATGTTTATAAGGGGAGCTGGCGGATGTGGATCAATTTGAGGGCAGTTCTTGGGCTCTGACTGGGCTCGGGCGCGTGCTCTTTCTTCGGGAGGCACATGTGCCTAGCACTATGGCTCTGCCCTCCGACTCTGCTCCTATTTTCTGAATAGACAAACTCTTGTGAAAGAGAACTAATCTGAGCTCTTTCTTCTTCCCTCGCACCCCACTTTTTATCACGATACGCCCCTGTAATTGAAAAGCCTGGCGGCACCAACCAGCAGAGCAGCCCAGCACCCAACCAGACCACCATCCAACCCAACAGCAGCGCAGCCTCTCATTTACACTCCTGATAAATATTGTTCTTTGAGCTTTAATAATAGGAATGTGATGTCTTGTTCGGATACGATAATCAATACTCCCTTCATTCAACCTTCCCTATGACTACCTCCTTGACATCTGGGACCTTTGCTATGTTCTCACCCCACGAAAAGGCGTTAATTTTTATATCCTGATTCCGAAATTCTGTCCAGTCAGGAGCCTAGGTTCAGTTAGAGGTTTAGTTTAAGGAATTAGTTACGGTGATACTGTAATTTTATGGAGAAGAACTTTCTCAAGACAAACAGTTTATTGCGTTGTGGTAATCCTTCTGACGTTCTGACTCCTCTCAAAGGTCGGGTTTAATGTGCGAGAGGATTAAGATTTTCATCTGATTTGGAGTTGGAGCGGGCATCTGCATTGGTCTTGCTCTTGTTTACCATAGATCAGGCTTAGAACAATTCCGAGTCTCGTTTCCCATAGACCTCTCAGGATTTCTCTTTTCCGAGAGTCTATTATTGTAATGGGTGGAGGAGCGAGATAGGGGATGGAAATGTCTGGAGTCTCGTTCTAATTTATTAATAAGACAGAGAGGGTGAGCTGGATCGAATGTGGCATGTGCGAGAAGGGAAGAGGGTTTTTGGTATCAATGCAGATCAGAGGGCTTATAGAGAAATCATTTGACTCTGCCTTCCTTCCCGCTGGAGACGCTATAAAGACCATATTGCCCAAATAATGATTTCCGGTCCCTGCTGCTCTCCGCCAGCTCCTGCCTCCGTGTTGGGTTGATGAAGACCGGGAGAAGGAACATTGATCAGATGTCTTGACACTTTTTTATGTCGACGGCTGTTTGGGATTGGGATGGTGGATGGATGGTGGCAAGAACAGGGGCTTTACTGGCTCCTTGGACTCGGGATTATGAGGAACGGTAATGGAAGTAATGGCCACATAGGGTGTGGGATCCTTCAAGTGAGACAGGCGGAGTGACCCTTGGGTTCCCTTCAGCCCCGCCAAATGAAATGTAATCTAAGTATCACTCGTTAAGACCAAGGCTCTTGTATGCCCACTTCTCATTGTGGCGGAGCTCAAGGCCCAATTCCGTATGCCTGGCAATGAGGGTGGATGAATTTTGGTTGTTTTTTATTTGGCGTGGGGTCCCTTTCTCAAGGATCCTACCCTGGATTTGAGTTGGAGGCGTAGGAAATCTGGGGTCTAGGTACTTGGGCTTTTGATGGCATGTTTGGAAATGACTGGAGCTCTCCTGTGAATTTCTCGGAATTTTTGGCTATATAAAACGATCGTCAGAACGGATATCGCTACCCCCTGACTCCATGACTCTCATGAAAGGCGATGCTCGAGACATTTTTACAAGCCTTCAGTCAGAGTGAGCACTTTTATTACCGCCCCGCACTCCGTTCTATGGAAATCATAATAACGAGCCCTTAAACTTCCCTACATCTCTTTCTAATCTACCTCATGGAGAACAAATCCACATCATAAGCCCTACTCCCTCTCCAATATCATCATCGATCCTTCCTCCACGTCCAGCCAGCCGTCCACCTTCGCCATAATGCATAAACAGACCCAGAACCAACTATGTACCCTTCTTCTCCCTATTACCACCATCAACCATAGTGTCCAACTTGGATTTCTAGTTTCCTCTCTCAGACCCACTTAAATAAATCCTGTCTTTCATGGCCTTTTCGGTTTATAGAACTTTCCTTTATAATAGGCCGCCCGCGTCAGTACAGATACACCTCCAAGTACTGAATACTACTACAATAATAGCAAGCACGTTGTATTGTAACCCTGGAGTTAGTGCTTTTCCTAGAAATCCGTTTTGATTTCAAATTTGTACCATCACAAATCACAAAGCTCTTTTTTTGTGGATATTTGGCTCTCTAAGGCACGTTCTTAGGCATCGGTTAGTAGTGAAACAAAACTGATTCTGCTAGTCATATTCTCTCCTGCAATGATATTTTATGGACTTTTAACAAATTCTAGATTTGTCAGATTGTCAAGCGAAGGAGCTATGCCAATGGGTTTTTATCGAACGCGGTTAGCTACTAGATATTTCAATTTTTTTCCAGATTCAGAACCATTTCTGTTCTTTGTATGCACGTTATTGTTTCGTAAGGTGTATATTGAAGTGCTTCTTTCTAAGATTGCAATTCAGAATCAGAGCTACACACTCGCGTGCGGCTGTGCCTATTTACAATTATATTTTCAAGTATAAGGAAGGCGAAAATACAAGAAGTACAATAGAACCTCATCATCACAGAATGAGTAAATCGAATTCACCGTTATTAGTCCTTTATTATTAGATTTTGAATTTCCATACGCTACATGGATGGATGGAAGACAAGTATAACGCCTTGTTCGATTTCTCGAGAGTAGTGTAATGGAATGACTCAATTGGAACTGCGGAACAAAATTTTCTATTTAATGTCTTGTACGACGATTTGAGCTGAGAATGTCGGAGTACTTTTATGATTGGAACTCATGCTGGGACTTTATTTTCCTCCCGATTTGAGAAGCAGTAAAGGACAGTTTTTGTGCATTTATAAGGAGAGAAGTAAGTGCTGGACTGGGATAATGAATGTAGTTCACCGTCACCAGCAGGCCTCATATCTATAGGGAAGTACCCTGCGTGTTGCCTCAAAGCACTTCCCTGGAAAGTGTGTAAATACTTTTGGGTGGAAATAAAATGTCCTTCAGCAATATTGAAAGGGTCTTTTGCCTGTGTGACTTGATGTTGATAATAAAAGAAGGATCCCAATTCAAAGGCTTCATCAGATTATACGAGTTTGACGCTGTTGGAGTGAGCATTTTTTTCTAATTTTATTTATATTTTCCAGGAACACGGAAAAGGGTTTAAGTTTTATTCTTTGATTCTTCATTTGACAGCTTCAAAAGGAGACAAGGAGACAAATAAAGGAACGAAAGGTTTATTTTAATGTCAAAAACAGGACACACTATATATTTTTTGTACATTACAATGTTGTTTGTACTGCTCCAATCCCCTGGCTGAGATGTTATATAGTGTGTTAGTGAACGCTTTATAAAAGCGGTTCAGCGCAGATATAGGCTGTAATTATAATTGAAACTTTGGAAATAATACTGAATTTTTATGTGGTACACGTCTGCTTGTCTTGCACAGTTTACCTCGGTCGTAAATGAGCTGGACTATGAGTTTGCTGTATATGACCTTCGTTCCATAAATCATCCTCATCCATATAATCATTCACAGTCCAATCAAAATTCTAGATAAGCTATAAGCTGAGTGTATCTGGAACCAGCATAATATTTGCTGACAGAATTACACGATTTTAAAGCATGAAACATGCTCAACGTAAATGGTATTCCTCGATGGTTCTAAGGAAAATTTTCAGAGAAAATAATTTCACCTGACGCCCGTTTATAACCTATCTAAACCTTATTGAATTTGAATGGAATTTAATCTAGGTAACCCAAGTATTACAAACCTAACCTAACATAATCTATTTTAACATAAAGTCTGAATTCTAAAGTCTTGTGGTTTGGAGTGAATTTTTTGGTCGGGAACTCTTTCGCCGAATGTCCTGGATATGCGAAGGAGGAATGACAAAGCCTTGGATTAGGTTGAGGTTTCCTGTACTGGGCTTGGTTTGTAGGTGGAACTGGAATTTCCCCAACTTGGTTTTTGTAGATTTACGACATTTGCCTGAGATTTGAATGAGAGTGAGCCCCGGCGGTTTGGGCTGTTGTGCTGGGAAGTGATGGAATGGTTGAATGCGTTTCCTCGGCCCTGGGTTGTCCCAATGCATTCATTAAGAATCGGCGTGATTGATTCCATTCCATGTGTGTCCTAATGACAATTTCCCCTCAGAAGCGAGGGTTGAAGAAGTCCGTTTCTTCCTTGGTTCTGGGCTTGAAGTCTTAAAAGAAAAGAAGGGGAGAGGAGGGAGTAAGGTTACCAAATGCTTGAGACATTCTAAAATTATATTATTCTCTCCTCTTCCAATAATCAGAATCTGTTTCTGGTTCCACCGAGTCAGCCCAAGATTTCTTCCCCATCCCAGAAAAAACACACATGTGAGTGAAATCTTAGATTTGGGGGAAAATCGAAAGAGGGTTTTCACCCAAAAAATCATGTTTCCGGTCCAGATGCAGCTTCCCTTCCACATTCTCCAGTCCTTCGTCCCCCACATCTTGACTCAATCCACCCAGAATCCCTTCACTCACTTAATGTTAATAATTTATCCTCCGTCCGGGTCTACAATATTGGGATTCGGAATAATAACAAACACAATTTTCCTTTCATTCATTAGTCATAAATACGGATGATAAATAACTATAACCAGTATTCGAGGCCGACTGAATAATAATGTGCTATCGGTGGGAGATGTCCACATATCCAACATTGAACCGCGCGATAAAAGGACTAAGTAATTATTTCTCCATCTTTTTAGCCCGAAGATAAATGGTCACTTATTGTGCCCTGAATCTGAATCACTATTTGCCTTTATTCTAATTTCAGAATGTACTTAAACTTTACAAAATTTAGACACCTAGCTGTCCGTTCCGTTGTTTTAATGATTGTCATTATTATAAGTTATTTATAAATCATCCAGCGTCCCCTACTTATGCACACTGGGATTGGGAAACCCGGACGTATAAGTATATTTACTGCGTCAATAGCTTAACCTGGTTATAATTTGTTGAATTTAAGCAATTGTCATGCAATATGGAGATGTAGCAGCTTATGCCTGAGACATGGGTAGTGGGTAGATAGGGATATTAAAGTAGCTGTACTTGGCAATTGCTAAATCATTCAGGCTCATTATTGTTTGTAGTGGAAATGTATGACTGAGTACTATAATATGTGTGTGGGTAGGTAATTAAGGTTTAAGCTTTCGAATGTACGGTTTAATGTTTGATGCTGTGATAGATACACGGGTAAGGTAATTATAGGCTCCACTTCCATTCCAAGTTATTACAGGTAGAATTATGACTGATGGCATTACAAAAGTTTCATGAATTATTCAAGTAAAAGTAGAGTTCCTACGTATTTATAATAGGTTTCTTCCTCCATTCCCTATTAATGCTGTCGTTAGTTGTCGAAAATAAAGCTTATGTTGCTCATATGTAGGTACTGTAAGTGCGATGTTCCTAAATTGTAGTTAAGATGAGACCGTGCATGAAGACGCATCTTGATTTCACGTGAATTCTCATTAGACTCACAAAATAGAGCCTTTCTTTGTGGATGATCTCTTTTCATCATCCAAATTAGGATTAGGATATCATAATGAGCAGAGCATTCACTAGGATTCCGATTTCTCATTTCTCGTACTCGTACTTGCTAATTTTTACTTGCCACGGAAGTTGGAGGACTACAAAGTTCGATATGCAATTTCAATTTCAAATGATATTTATTCATGTGCAAGACCTCCCTTGTGTAGTCCTCTTTATATTCAGAATATGATTCCATATGAATTATGAAATTGAAGACTTAAGACTTGTTGGGGCTTTTTTTTTTGTTCAATCGGAAATAAATACATTGGATTACCTCTCTCTTGCAGGAACGCCGATCAACCGGTTGCCAATAATGGCGAAACAGGTGCTGGACCTTTATGAGTTGTACAATCTGGTCATCGCTCGTGGCGGTCTTGTGGACGTCATTAACAAAAAACTGTGGCAGGAAATTATCAAAGGTCTCCACCTCCCATCCTCGATCACTTCGGCAGCGTTTACACTTCGAACACAGTAAGTTAAACGTAGACTATTGCAAAATTGAAACTTTTGGCATTCCCTGCCCTCTGTCTACCCTAATTCATAATACTGGGACCCTCATCTAGAACTAACTCCCGTACTTAATTAAAGCGCAAAATGTCGTCCATGATACTTAATAGCACCTGGCACATACACTCGGTTGCATGTTCTTACATACATGAATTTAGTTTTAAAATACGTCCCAAATCCAAATTAAGCATTACATATATTCAAAATGAGAATTTATGATAAGATGAATTTATTTCCCAATCAGATTACAAAATCCATATTCTTTTTTTTTCATCTGATTTATTCAGCTTCAACCCCAACTCCTTCCTGTTCCTGTGGCTTCAAATAAATGCTAGATAAAATGACACTGACCATATTATGCACTCCCTAGTTAGTAGATTCCGACTCCAATTCCTAATGAGTTTTTGTAGAATTCCACGCTGAGTCGGAAGACGCTTATCCCCAGCATCCCAATAGTATGGCGGCGAGGTAACAAGAATAGGGCGGACTCGGTGTCGAGGTTCCATCAGAGAATTAGATCAAGATACCTACTACATCTCATCAGTGAGCTCGGCTACCTCCTAATGGTATTCGGAGTGATGAAGATATTTGGGCAGGACGAAACAAGATTCCTGGCACCAGCATGTCGATCCGCAGACACGAAGATGATCTATTGTTAGTATGAGGTGGAGTGATATGATGAAGACTTAATGGATCTGAGATGTGTGACTATAAATAACCGAATCCGCGCGGAAAAAATCACTTGTTTATGTCTCTGCAGCATCACATTAGCATCGCTCTAATTTTAAACGTAATATTGGGACCTCCATTCTTTCCTTGAGTCTATTGAAGACGAATGGGTGTTCGTGCAATGTAGCAGATGAACGCCGGATCTTCATGTTCATGTGTGACCATTGGGGTGGAGAAGCCCCGTCTTTTCTTTATATGACACCTTATAATGGTTAATGGATATATAAAACGAAAGCAAAATCCAAGGCAGGGCCATGAGCATTGTAACTCACTTTTGACGTCCTGCGTCTCTTCCAGAAAACAAATGATCTTCTTCAAGTGCTGCCAACATATGTTCACCAACTCAGTGTGATGTGATGCATTTCCAAATACATTCTCGTCATTATTTGATATTTATAGAATTGAAGCAGGATTAGAGGAATAGCTATTTAACATATAAGCCCATCTCAGCCGCCCGATCCAATTCATCATCAACCTTTTGGCACGCGTGTCACTCCCCTCGGCAGCCTCTCACTCTCCGACTTCCGCAGCCACAGATTCCCCTTTTGATTTGAATTAATATGACATTGATGTATTTCTGAATTTGGAATGGCTCAGGAGGACTTCTACAAGATGTATTTTGTCTTCCATAGATACATGAAGTACCTGTACCCGTATGAGTGTGAGAAGAAACGACTAAGTACGCCCGCCGAGTTGCAAGCTGCAATAGATGGAAATCGTCGAGAAGGACGCAGGGCTTCTTATGGCCCTTACCCTGACATGGTAAGTGCATTTAATGTGAGTACACAATTTTTTTCCGATTTTAATAAAAACTTACCCGAATATATTAATGTCCGTGAAATTAAAACGAGAAAGTACTTGATGGTTGGCGCCTACCCTGACTACCCTAAATTTTAAAAAATACAATGCTGCTTGTAATATTTTTTGTCCCTGATAGTACATAGTACTGTGCAAATCCGAAGTAGCTTTTTTAATTTATATATAAGGACATGAAAAGAATCAAGAAGGCTCGTACGTATTATGAAACTGATAATCCACTTATCTTTGTTCCGTTTCACGTGAGTCCTTCCTTGGAGAACTAGAATAAAAATTAGAC